>MU726637.1:18602-73034 GCA_026770625.1 Nicotiana glauca | reverse complement strand
TTGCCAATACATATCCGCTCATGTGTTGTCCGCAAACTCCAGAATGTACTTCTGACATGACTGTCGTGGCTTGTTTAGCATCTATGCACCTTAACAAACCAAGGTCATGTGTTCTTTTATACAACAGGCTCGTATTCTCCATCCACAAGGTTTTCAACGAGGTGATCCACTAGTGCCTGTCCTTGGTTTCTTTTTGAGTGACGTAGACAATGTCAAATTCACTCAGTAGGATCTGCCACTTGTCTAGCTTGTCGGTGGGTATGGGCTTCTGAAAGATGTACTTTAATGGATCCACTCTTGATATGAAATACATGGTGTAATCATAGAAATAGTGCCTCAACTTCTGAGCTACCCTAGTCAGAGCACAATAGGTGTGTTCCAATAAAGAATATCGGGCCTCGTATGGGGTGAACTTCTTGCTGAGATAATAAATGGCCTACTCTTTTCTCCTTGATTCATCATGCTGCCCCAGAACACAACCAAACGCTCCATCTAATACTTCAAGGTAGAGTAATAGGGGTCTACCTAGTTTGGGCAGAACCAAAATCGGCAGCGTTGTCAGGTACTCTTTGATTTTGTCGAAGGCTTTCTAACAGTCGTCAGTCCATTTGGTAGTGGCATCCTTCTTTAGAATTTTAAAGATTGGCTCACAGATGACAGTAGATTGTGCTATGAACCAACTAATATAGTTAAGTCTTCCCAAGAAACTCATTACTTCCTTCTTGTTATTCGGTGGTGGCAATTCTTGGATGGCTTTGACCTTTGATGGATCCAGTTATATTCCTCGGTGATGGACAATAAACCCGAGTAGTTTTCCGGCAGGAACCTCGAATGCACATTTGGCGGGATTCAGTTTCAGGTTGTACCTTCTCAGTCTGTTGAAGAACTTTCTCAAATCTTCCATGTGGTCAGTGGATTTCTTGGACTTGATGATAACATCATCTACATACACTTCAATTTCTTTGTGTATCATGTAATGGAAAATAGTAATCATGGACTCATGTAGGTGGCCCCAACATTCTTTAACCCAAACGACATCATCTTGTAACAATACATCCCCCATAGTGTAATGAAGGCTGTTTTCTCAGCATCTTCTTTGTCCAACCAGATCTGATGATACCCAGAAAAACAATCCACAAACATTTGCAGCTCGTTCTTGGTGCAGTTCTCAATCAAAATATGTGTATTCGGCAAAGGGAGGTCGTCTTTTGGATTGTCCTGGTTGAGATCCCAGTAGTCGACGCAGATTCTGACCTTTCCATCCTTCTTCAGTACTGGCACAATATTGGCTAGCCATGTTGGACACTCTACTACCCTGAGGACCCTAGCTTTGACTTGCTTGGTGACTTCTTCCTTAATTTTCAAACTTATGTCAGGCTTGAACTTCCTGAGCTTCTGCTTTATCGGGGGCATGCAGGATCGGTTGGCAGTTTGTGAGCCACAATAGATGTACTGATATCGGTCATATCATCATACGACCAGGAGAATATGTCCTCATATTCCCTTAGAAATTTCGTATACTCTTCCTTTTCAAATGGTGACAAATGAACGTTAACTCGTGTCTCTTTGGTATATCATCTTCTTCTGAGTCTATATTCGTTTGTTGCGTTGTCTCGTTGCATGTCATAATCGTCGTTCATCAAGATAAGTAATAGTAATATTGTTTAAATAAAGTAATGGGAGGAAATAATAAGAGAGATATATGTAAGAAAATTTAAATACTTAAATAAATTCCATAAGTGTTTTGAACATTGGAGCTCTTTCTTGCAAAAAATAAAAATGCGAAAGAAAAATAAACTAGTAAAGCAAAATAATGCGTGGTGCTTTGTTCATCCTTGCTACCCCGAGGCACGCCGGGCTCTGGTGGTTCTGACAGTCCAGTTGTTGAGGCATGCTCCTCTGCTTACAGCCTGTATAGAAGGGCCTTCCTCCCCCTCCTCCTAAAAAATGACATAACAGTCCATATCATCCTCTTCTAAGAACAAATTCCTCATTGCTGCTAATGCTTCCTCTTCTTCTGACCCATAGATGACTTCGGCTGGTTGAAAAGTCTGTTCCAGACGGGGTATCGACTGCTCTAATAGATAGTAAGGGCTGTGCTAGGGTGGCGACCAGTCCTTGAATTCTTCACAGGTATACTCATATCCTAATCTGAAGGTGGTGCCATGCTTCTTGAGCTTGATAGGCTTAGCAATTCCTTGGAGATTCTTTCCAAGTCCTTTGCCAGGTTCATACCCGTACCAGTTCAATATGCTTTTGATTTTGTTATCCCACCATTTGTCCTTGTCCACGGCGTTGACTCGCTCAATGTGGTCGTAGATTTCTCCGCCTATCTTTCTTCTTCCTTCGATTGCTGGGATGGTATGGTGACTATATATGGGATTGCTACCGTTGCCATGAATAATCACCTCTTAGTCATTCCACTCACACTTCACTGCCTGATGTCGGGTTGATGCCACAGCCCCAGCGGCATGGATCCAGGGCCATCCCAATAGCAAGTTGTAAGATGCTGGGATGTCCATTACTTGAAAGTCGACATCGAACCAAGTAGGTCTCATTTGCAGACATAAACTGATTTCCCCAATAGTGGATCTTTGGGAACCATCGAAAGCTTTGACACTGATGGCTCCATCCTTGATCTCATGCAGGCTCTTTCCCAATATTCTGAGAGTCACCAATGGACAAATATTGAGGCTGGACCCTCCATCAATTAGAATCCTGGTGATGAAATAATCCTCGCATTGCACAATGATATGCAACGCCTTATTGTGGCTTAAACCTTCCGGTGGCAGCTCATCTTCGTGGAAAGTGATTTTGTGACTCTCAAATACTTTCCCTATCATGTTTGCCATTTCTCCTCCAGTTATGTTGCTGGGTACACATGCCTTGCTCAGAACCTTCAATAAGGCATTCTTATGTGCGTCGGAGCTTTGCAGCAGAGCTAGGATGGAGATATGTGCTGATGTTTTATTCAATTGATCAATGACTGAGTACTCCTTTGCTTGTATCTTCCTCCAGAGATCATCGAGCCCAGTTTCAGTTGGCCGTCCAGAGGCCTGCTTACTCGATTCAACAAAATATTCCGGAGTATAAACCCTACCAATTCTTGTCATGCCCTGTGCCGCAACAGCTTCTCCAGTTTTGGCTTTCCCTTTTCTCCTCGCCTCGGCTGTATAATCCTAAGGGATGTATGGAATGGTTCTATGGCCGACATTGCTACCGGAATGGGCACCCTTGCTTTGGAAGGTAACACAACAACTTCAAATAACGTGGGGACCCTAACTTGACCTTAATCGATACTGCCATTTTTGTAGAAGAAGGCACTTCGAACTCAGGTGGTATGGACATGTTCACTTCAGCATCTCCAGAAGGCTGGATCTAGATTACAATCGAATTGAGTGTGACTGTTGGTTTCTTTGGCTCGTCACCTTCAACGATCAATCTGATCGATCCTTTGGGGTCCCAATCATCTTCTATCTCAATCAGGTGAACACCTCCACCCTTGTGGTCTAGTAGAGGATTGTTGCAGACATTCGGAGCAGGCTTCTTTGCCATGATGATCTTGTTGTAAATTAAAGCTTGAATCTTATCCTTCAGAGAGCGGCATTCATCAATGCTATGCCCCTTCATGCCGGAATGGTATGCACATATTTTGTTTGGGTTGACCCATTGGGAAGGATTTTCTGGGGTTATGGCAGGGATATGGGTGACGTAACCAGCAGCTTTAAGCCTTTCATCCAACTAGTCGATTGGTTCGGCAATGGCGATGTATTATTTGGGAGGTCTGCGATCGAAGTTTGGTCGGGGTCTAGGGAAATTTTGGCGAGGGGGAGGTGATTTATAGTGGGCTTATTGGGTGTTGTAGGCTTGGTAGACATGTACGGGTTGGGAGTATTTCGATAAAGTAGGCTGATATGTGGGAGGTGGAGATGATTGGTAAGTAGGTGGTGGAGCTTGGTAAGAGGACAAAAGTGCTTGGTAATTTAAGGTAGGTTGATATGTAAGAGGGGGTATTGGGTAGGTTTGGTATTTTATTGGGGATTTTGTTTACTGTGCAACTATCACGACATTCATATCCCTTTTCTTGGATGCGCCACCAGACTGTAGAGCCTTGTTGGTAGCCTGTAATTCTTCAAAGTTAGTGACCATACCACTTTTAATACCTTTCTCGATCCTCTCCCCTAGCTTGATGATGTCGGAAAATTTCTGGTCTTCAATCAGCATCAACCTTTCATAGTACTGTAGGTCTTGAGCCCGAATGAAAAACCTATTCATTTGCTCTTCTTCTAAAGTCGGCCTGACCTTGGCAGCTTCTGATCTTCAATGAATAGCATACTCGCAGAATGTCTCTGTAGGTTTCCTCTTTAAGTTCTGGATGTAGAATACATCTAGCGTATTTTTCGTGTTGAATCTGAACCTGTCCATGAAATCGGATGCCATACTTACCCATTTTGACCACTTCTTTGGGTCTTGGCTAATGTACCAAGATAGAGCATCCCCTTTCAGGCTTCTCATAAAGAGCTTCATGCGAATCTTTTCATCTTTTCCTACTCTGACCAGCTTGTCGTAGTATGTCCTCAAATGAACTCTGGGATCCCCGGTGCCATCGAACATTTCAAACTTGGGAAGTTTGTATCCCTCAGGCAATTAGACATCTGGTTGAATGCTAAGGTCTTCATAATTCAGTCCCTCGATCCCCTTGCTTTATTCAACACCCTGAACTCGGCTAGTCAGCTTTTTGAGTTCTGTGGCCAGATTCTTGATAAAAGATTCTTTGTCATCAGACTCAGGTGTGCTCGAGGGGGGCTGAATGGGGTGTGGTATGGTTTCCACATAGATGGGGATGTTGTGGTGATGATCATTTGTGGTGTTTAGTGGTTCAGGGATGAGCAGTGGGGTGTTGTTTGAAGTGTGGCATGTGTTACAGTGGTGATGGGGAGCAGGTTGGTTTTATGGTTTCGGGATGTTTTGTGGTGGTGTGGGATTTTGAGTGTTGGGGAAGTTGACATCTGGGGTAGTGAGGGAAAATGACAAACTTGACAAGTTCCGAACTTGGTCCAGTTCTTCCTGAAATTTCATTAACTTCTGTTCGAGCTAGGAGGCACTTTCCTTGGAAACCTGAATACCCCGAGGAGCCTCTACCTTTTCAATTGAGTTCTCCTTTACGATGTTGCTCAAATCTTCCATTTTTCCCTTGTTCTTGTTTCTGATAGGACTCGGAGGAGGAGGAGGTGGAGGGACCTTAGATCAAGATGATGATGCCAGAGTGCACGAATTAACCTTTGGAGAAGGGAATAAATAAAAGTAAAAACAAAGCAAGGCAACAAGTTAGTGAGGATCGCGAGAAGAAAACGTTACAATATCTAAACACATAGTGCAAAAATATAAATCGTGTCCTAATTTGTGAGCCTCGTTGTGCCCGAAGTAGGCCTAGCGACAAGTTGATTTGGAGAACTTATAATGCTAACTGCCTTCTTTTATTGATAAAGGTAAGACGAATCCCAAAACGATACTAAAATAGCAGAAAATACAATGTCACTAATGGCCATTGGCCTTATTACATTTAAAGCAAAGAAAAGACTCCTAACTACTTGGTCCCAGAAGGATCTTCCCCAGACTCGGCATCTTTAGCTCCATTGAACAGCTTCACTAGCTCACATAGTCCCAACAACAAGTAGGCTCTAGCCAAGTGTCGCCTTTTGTTTCCCTCAGCATTCTGGCAGTTTTCAGTCCTCTGGATGAACTTCCTTTCTAGCTCCACTAAACCCCGCTCCAAATACCCCAGTCACTTGTTGGCGCTGACAGCCATATCTTTCCATTCTTCAATTACCTTTTGATGGGCTTCTTGAATTTTCCGGTGCTCACTTTCGCATTCCCAAATCCTCTTGCGCAATTGGTTGTACTTCAACTTTTTCGTCGATGATCCGGTGACCTCGAACAAACCCGGGTTGTCCTCACCCACTATGATCGTCTTCCAACTAGCTTGGATAGTATGGAGTATAATCAGCATGGTACCTGTCTGGTTCAATGGAATCCTTTCCTAGGACGATTTTGCAGTGCCACATATGTTGAGCTTGACACTTTAATAGAATATCGTCATCTTGAAAGTCGGCCCTGAAGTGACTCATTTTGTCAACCCTTGATATAACCTGCTTTCTTCCTGCCTGCCTCATGACTCAGAGAGGGACATAAGGATAAGTTCCTCTAGGACCGATGAGTATAAGAAACGGCGCATCTCGAGATCGAACAATGAACTCTTTAGTAGGGAACCATTCGAACATCCGTTGCACTTGGTACTCTTTCAGATTTTCGAACAACTCTACCTACCCTTTGGCATCTTCTGGTTGGGAAAACATGCTAGGAATATAGTTCATTCGCCTTGGTTGATGGAAGGCGATATGATCATCCCAGTCTCTGCGCAGAATCTCTTGCCGATATTCACCCCTTTGGAGGTGTTCCAT
This sequence comes from Nicotiana glauca, assembly GCA_026770625.1. Lineage (NCBI taxonomy): Eukaryota > Viridiplantae > Streptophyta > Magnoliopsida > Solanales > Solanaceae > Nicotiana > Nicotiana glauca. Next base: position 66,573 of record MU726637.1, on the reverse strand, counting down.
GAGCCAGAGTTGGAGCAGTAAGTTACAACCCTCAAAGTGTTTGGCCCCTCGTTGACAATTTTCCAGGGCTCAATATATCTCCGCAATGATCATAGGTACTATGCTAAAAGGCTGCCTGCCAATTCCTTCTATTAAAGTCTTAGTGACTATGGCTAGTCTGGTATGAATCCTAGCCTTCTTCATAGGAAATACTATCATCCCTAAAAAGCAGAACATAAAGACGAAGACTCTTCTGTAGATATGCCCCAATGATGTGAGGGTAAATTCATCTAGGTACGTGCGGTAGGACTTGCTATGGCCGTATCTCTCGTACAGATAGTCGAAAGGAATGTAGGAATCCTTCAAGCAGGTCAAGTCTATGTTCTTCTTTAGTCCCATCATTTTGAGAAAACCCCTACCCTTGCAATTTTCTGGCATAAGAAAACCCGGAGTCTCCCATGGGATACCAGCTAGTCCTCCTATTTCCTCAAGCAGAGGTGTTATTTCAAGGTCCCCGAAGCAGAACACAGACCTATCTCCATCCCAAAATAGAGTTACAGCCTCTATGATTTTGTTATCGGGTTGGATTTCCAGAAGAGAAGGCAAATTTTCCAAATATTTGCGGACGAGGGTCTGATCAATGGAGTGAAGGTCTTCCCACCAGCTTAGCAACATTGGGTAGATGTTGGTTACCATGCCGAATCTGGGGACTTCGTGCCTCATTTTCTGCAAAACAAAGTGTTAGACCCTTACCCCTGTCGGACTCAACTATTTAAATATCCATAATTGGCATAAGCAGCATTATTTCTCCAAATAAATGCACAGACATGGTAATGTCCGTTTGGGTTCCAAGGAAACCCAGTGGACTTTGGACAAGGCTATCTTAAAGAGTCATTATGCGGACAACATAACTGAATCGACTAGGTTTGACAGTGATGCATGCACAATTGAACAGAGTAAGGTTTCTATGGGGTGCTAGACCGGTACCCTTGAGCGAACAACTCAAGAGGGAAAGACACGGAACCGTTGACTGCACCGCTGATCGACTGGTTTTACCGTAAATACACCTTTGCCAAATTTAGGGGTTATAATATTGGAAGGGTGCAACCACTCATTATAAGCATCGCTATGGTATTTTGTTTGGCACGAGTGGAATACGATGTTGAATATGCAATTACAAGAATGAAACAAGTTGTCACGTATTTGCACTTTCATGATTACAATAATTACTCATAATTATAATAGTATTGAAGGAAAATGGTAAAAGAAAGCGTTAAAGGAAAGAAACAAAGAGACCAAGTCAGTTTCGTAGTAGAAAAGAGATAAATACATTAAATAAAGGCAATAAAGAAGCAGTAAAGTCACAAGTAACATGAAATGGTAAAAGCCTAAACAAAATCCCCAGCAGAGTTGCCATGCTGTCGATGCCCCTTTTTCCTAAGGCGAAATTGGGTTTATGACATTTGGGCGGACAACTCTTTTCCTTTTGGAAATTGGGTTTGAGATTTAGAAGAGTCGCCACCGAATGATTATGTGCATTAGGACACTAAGAAAAAAAAAATAAATAAAAAAGAAGAAGAACCAGAGAATGGGTAAGGGCTTGAAATTATCTTGGGGGGAAGGTGTTAGGCACCCCCAAGATCCACTAGTGCGGTTCCCAGTCATGCTACAATTGTGACTTTAAATGTAACAACAAATAAACATACAAGACAACTTTTGCATAACGATTGTAAACAAAAGGGGAGTGTAAAAGTTAAATAAACATGCTGAAGTTTGTGAATAGGCAATTTCATAATTATTTAAATAATATACAAGTGCAGAAAAATGGGGGTCAAATAATTGGTACAAATAATCAAACAAAGGAATTAAATGGGGCGGAAATTTGGAAAAGAAACAATACTGGAAATTAAATATCTAAAAGAGATTTTAAGTGATTAAAGTAAAAGACGAGGTTTAAAAGAACTAAAAACTGACAATTTTAAAAATTCTGAAAAAAAAGTAAACACATAAAGAGGAAGGGGATCCTAGGTTTATAAATAACATGGATCACCTCACGCAACACCCGGTAACCATTTATACATGTGGTGCTATCGCGTGATCATCATATCCATGTCTACCCTTTCCCACCCCGTTAAGGTACTAAATCGCGGAATGGTCTCGTTACTTATTTCATGTTACTACCCGCCCAGATCCTATTAGTCCCGGAGGCATTTGGGACTACTAATCCTAAAGGGGGAAGGAGTTGGGGGCTTTTTTTTAGAGTTTAAAAGGATAAAAGTCTAAGGCGACAAACAAAACACATAATGCAGTTAAGGGAAACACATAACAGATTAAAGGCTCAAAAACAGCCTCCTCACTTAAAGAGGCAAATTATCTAGCATGACTTCAAATGCTGGTTATAGTCTGAATTAAATTTAAAGTGTTAGGACATGCTGCTTTATCACATATTTCTCAGATGAGAAGTCCGAATTAGGCCTTGTCTGGTTGTAGTTTATCAGAGACTCACGCAGTTGATTAATTACCTACCGGTTTGCCTAGTTGAGGCCTATAAGCATGTTACCTAACGATGCAGAAGGCGTACTGATTTTAAAGAAAGGTTACTGGTTTTATAAACAAAGCTCTGCAGATTTTAAACGATCTTGCTACTGATTTTAAACTCATAGGTGAAATAGACGAAGCTGATTCAACTGATTACATCCTATAGGCATGATTTCTAAGCATTGTTAGTTTTAAGATGACTAGATGAGTGCAGGAGTCCTATAGGCATGGTATCTAGAATGAAGTTGATTATTATTAAACCTATGATTATTTGCCTAATGATAGACATATATGCAGAGGTGCAGAAACAAAATTTTAAGCATGATTTCTATATGCAAAAACTTATAGGCATGGTTTCTAGTAATGAAACAATCTTATAGGCAGGATTTCTATATGAAGTAATGAACAAACTATAGGTAGAATTTCTAAATGCGTAAGCGCAGAAACTTATACACGATTTCTATATGCAGAAACTTATAGGTAGGAGTTCTACATGTTATGCATGAATGTTGAAACTTATAGGCAGGAGTTCTATTTGTTGTGCATGAATGCAAAAACTTATAGGCATGAGTTCTATATGTTATGCATAAATACAAAATAGTAATCCCTATGAGCATATTGTCTACCCATATCCATACATAAATGACCCTCCCTTTTCACTAGAACCCCATAGTTATTACAAATTATTACAGCCCGAATGAATCAAGAAAGATAAAAAACAATTACATTAGAAATTCAAGCTACAACCAAATAGCCTAATTCAGACTCAAGGTCTAACAATATGAGATAAACCAACTTCCAGGATCACTTTTCCAAAGCCTTTCTCATCTTTTGGGTGTCCAAGGGGCTTCATGAACCCCAGGCAATGCGTAGACCCAAATACATTTGCAAGATCAGATTATAGTGCAGTATGGAAGGGACAGCCCTCAAATGTCCAAGATTAGAGGGAACTCAAGGTCCCAAAGCAAGGGTCATAGGAGGGGGGCAAAACTTAGAGTCTAAGAGTAAGCAAGTGCATAGGGGGAATTAGGGAGTCCAGGGTAGGCTAGTGGTCATGCCCATCAATCAGGAATGTTGGCACACCCCTGACCATCCTGTTAGCCAAATCTTAGGAGTTAGTATCTATTGAAGATCAAGTTCAGACCTGAGCTGTAATTTGGATACTTCCAGGCCAAAACCTTAACTCAGACACACAGATGGGAATAGGGGGTAGGGATTCATAGTAGAAACAAATGCAAGGAAAGAACATACATAGTTTAATCACTGAATATGAACGACAAAGTAAACAAGAATGCTGAAACTATAAAGTAAACGCATAGAGGTGCGGTAGAAAAATTAAATCAGACATACCAGTTTTAGGGAAAACAGGTAAAAAGAAACAGTAGTCTTGAAAAGCCAATTTGTAAGCAAGCAGTTCCAAAAGATCTCAGAAAAGCAGAGTGTTGAGAGAGTATTAAACTCAAAGCAGTATTTGTAAGTGTGTAGGTTAAAAGTAAAAGTTCGAGGTATTGAACTCGAAGTGTCCTTAAAAGTGAATGAGGGAAGTCCCTTTTATAGTGGAGAGAAGAAAGTAAGAAAGGTTAGAAAATAGTTTGCAATCAATCACATAGAATTTCCCTTCAGTTAAGGGATTTGATTTCCAACGGGTAGAATACAATTAAGGAAAGGGATTTGAAAAAAACTTTCCTAGCAGTATAATAAAGGGTAAGTACATAGAAGCTATTTAAGGCAACAAACCAATAGTACACAGTTTGTTAAAAAAAGGAAAGGGAATCAACTAGTAAAATCAAAGTTCAGACTTTTTCTCGAATGAATCAAGTCAGGAAAGGGGTAAAGAAAGGTTCAATTAGGGAAAATCAGTAACAATCAAGTAAACACAATTAAAGGAATTCGTAATCAATTAGTAGTTGGCAAAACCTTTGAAAGCAGAGTCCTTATATATAAAGCACACAAATGTGAATCAAGAAGGGATTTTCAAGTTATTTAGAAGAGAGTCTAATCAAACAAAAGTTCAGAATCATAAGCAAAAGGGGGTACAAGTCCAATTTGCAGACTCACAATGAGTCTGAGAGTCCAGGGTCCCAAAGTGGAACCCTAGTTTGAACACAAAATCAAAATCGTCAAAGAAAACCCCCAAATCCAAGGGTTTCAAAATTGAATCAGACATGGAGGTGAGGAAATAAGCCATTTGTTTCAGTCTCAACAAAACATATATGATAGCATGTTTGAATGACAAAGGAAGAAAAACCATGAAGAACATATTTAAGAAAACTCGAAACCTAAACAAGTTCAGAAGAAGGAGATGATACGAACTTGAACACAAGCAGATGAAGCATGTAAGAACATTAACAGAGTCCAAAAATCAAATAACTTAACGGTAAACACACATAGTAAAAAAAAGTAAAGAAAAACATATGAAAGATTAACAGGAGTAACATATATAGTAGAAAAGAAAAGGTAAAAGATAGTATATGCGTAATAAAAAGAGATCACATCAGCAGGGTATAGACAAACACACATAAAGCAAAGAAGAAGAAAAATCAGAAAGGTTTTCTCCAAAAAATCCTTTTAGAAACCCTAAAATCGGAGAGAAACAATTTTGAAAAGAAACTTTGGGGAAAACACTTTAGATGGAAAGAAAATCATAGATACAGTATAGATCTAAGAAAATAACGGTGAAAGAACCTCGAATAGCTTAGGGTTTAGAAATGAGAAAGGCTTGGAAGAAGGTCCGATCTTGAGTCGAAAAGGCTCATAGTGCTTGAATATGTCAGGGTAATGGCCGGAGAAGCCATAGATCTACAGATCTGAGAAGGATCTAAAGGAAAACCATTGAGGTCAGGTCTTGAAGCTTCGGACAACCATGGTTTACTGGTGAAGGGGAATGAGTACCAAGCATCCATGGCCTGAGAAGCCATGGATTCCGGTGGAGTGGTGGTTGAAGAGGAGTAGAAGGAGGCTAGGGTTCCGAAGAGTTTGAGAGAGTTTGAGAGTCGAGAGGTTTCAAAGGAGGCTGAGAGATGGCAAATGAGGGATTAGGGTAGTCGTTTGTGAGTTTTGGTCGTTGATCTTGAGTGATCAACGGTCCAGATTTAAGTAGGTATGTGGGGAACGAGTTGGGTCGTTTGGAATTGGGTGGTGGGTTGGGTCCAAATTAAAACTGGGCTAGTTTCACTGGGTAGAATTGGGTCAATTTAAGAGCTACAATTGAAATAAAATGGGGATGTAATTGAAATGAACTGAGGTTAAATGTTAAATAACCAGTTTTACCCTTTTTATTTATAAAAAATAGTAAAATTATTTTAAAAACAAATTAAAAATATTGAAATAATTAATAGTGTATAAATATTAATTTAAAAATACTGGACCCAATTTTACAATTATAAAATGCTATTAATCTTAAAGTAGGCTACAATTGCAATTATATGCAATTTAGTCTTTTAAATATCAAATAAATTTGTAAAAACATACAAAAATCACCTTAGCTATATTTTGGTGTAAATATGAGAATAAAATAGGTCCTTTACCAAAATGATAATCTTTGGAAATAATTATTGGATTTTATACCGCCAAAATAGATAATAAATTGATTTTGAAAATCTTTAAAAATTATATAAAATAACAAAACACTTGGGCATGCTTATATATGCATGTATATATTATTTTGAAAGTATTTTGTATACGAAAATACATAGGGAAAAATTGATTATCAAAAAGTCCAAAGAAAAAATAAAGTAAAGAAAATACATCAGAAATTTGAAAGTTACGACCAAGGAAAGCCTGATTCAGACTTCCTGTCTGATTTACGAAGTAAAACAACTCCAAAGATCAATGTTTCAAAGACTTTCTCTCATTTGGATGAGTTAGAGTTCCCTACGAGCCTCGTATGGACTCCGGGCAGTGTTCATACCCAAATGCATTAAAGGGTCAAGACATAGTGCAGTGTGGAAGGGCCAGCCAATAGGTGTCCAAGTTTAGAGGGAACTCAAGGTCCCAAGGAAAGGCTCACAAGAGGGGGTAGAACCTAGGAACTAAGAGGGAGAGTGCAAGTGCAGAATTCCAAGAGGGAACAGGAAAAAGAAGAATAACTTAGAATTAGTGCACATAGGGGTATAGGGGAATGAGGGATTTGCAAGGACACAAGAAGAGCAGGCTGATGGGCATACCCAGCAATGGGATATGCTGGTACACCCTCTGGCCTATTTAGAGGTTAAGACCTCATTGGTTCAGAACTTAGTTCATGGACAACAACTCATGTTGCCATGCCCTAAGTCTCAACTCACAAACACATAAGGGTAATGGGATAGGGAGTAAAGATTCACAGTAGAAACAGGCAGTAGAACATACTAAGTTAAATGTTGAACTCTACATAAACTGTAAAGTAGACATGGATATAAAGACTGTAAGTAAACACATTAGGGTGATGCTAAAACTTAAATTAGAATCAGGACATAGCAGTTTCAAGAAAAGAAATAGGAAAAGCAGTGGTCTTGTGAAAGTTAGAGTGTAGACAAGAGAGTTCTCTTATGTGAGACTAAGAGTTCAGAAGAATTGTGAATTGTAGTAGTGGATGATTAAAATCGTGTGTAGTGTGAAAGAAAAGTAGTGTATTTATAGTACAGAAAGCAGGCAAAATAAGGTAAGAAAATATTTAAATAACTTGATTGTCAATCAATTACACAAAGCTTCCCTTAATTAAGGGATTCAGATTCAAACGGGTAAAATCAATTAAGTAAAGAAACTAATAAACCCATTGTGCAAAGTAGTAAATCAGGGGAAAATACATAAAGGCTATTTAAGGACAGGGTCTTTGGAACACACGATTGTACAATTTAAGGGAAGAAAATCAATTAACAGCCAAGAAATCTGGAGCCAGAGGTTTTATATGAATGAACCAAGTCAGAAAGATGGGAAAGATTTTTAATTTAAGGAAAATTAGCAAACAAATCAATTAGAGTCTTATAAAAGTAATTCTGAATCAATCACAAGTTAGAAAACCTTTTTTGAAGAAATATTCATCACATATAAAAGCATACAAAAACGTTAAACATGAAGGAAACTTGTCCTGCCCTTGTAAAATTAGTAGAAAGAATCCAGTGTAGGAAAGTTTAGAAAAAGGTTCGACATTGTATGAAAACAAGGTGTAAACTTAGTTCAAAAATTCAAAGTTAGTCTGACAGAGTTAGGGGTTTCAAAGAAAAATGAAACCCTAGTCAAGCAAACCATAAAGCATGGATGAGAGGGCAGGCCATCGAACCAAAATCATATTCAGAAGTTTCAGAAAAAGGACAGGCTCTTTCAACACAAAACTTATGCAGAATATGATAGCAAAGTAACATGCAATCACAGTCGAAGGATTCAAAGAACATAATGGTAAATACTGATACGAACAGTAGAAAAAGCATGCTTATAAGAAACTTAAACAGGGCTCAATGGAATGCAAACAAACATGCAAGAGTGTGATAAAAGGAAAACACAAGAATATAGTAGAAGAACGGGGTATATAGAACACATTAGAGGAACATAAGAACACAATAGGGTCATACGAGACCACAATACAGGAAAACATAGCAATAGGAGCATATAAGAACATGATACAAGAACACAGTAGATACAAATACACATAAACATCAAAGAAAAATCATAAACAAAACATTTGAACGTTTCAGAAACCCTAGATAAAAAAGAAGCGGTTCTTAAAAGTAGGTTTTTGAAAGCAAAGCTAAGAAAATCGTTTGAAAACTCAAATAGAACATAGATACACAACAGATCTTGAAATATCAGAGGAAACCTCAAACGGTTTCAGAAGAACCCTAAAATGAGAAAGGTTTTGAAAAAGGTCACCAATCGGAGTTGGAGTAGCTAGAATCAGGCTCAGAAGACCAGGATACGTCGGAGCAAGGCCGACGATGGCCGTGAATCCTCAAGCCGGCGATGGTCGTGAATCCACAAACCGGCAAAGGTCTGGATGAAGACCTTCGAGGTCTGGCCTCGAACCTTCAAGTATCAATCACATAGGAGTAATAGGAGGTGAGTATAAGACTACCATGGCCGGAGAAGCCATGGTTTTCGGTGGGTTTCGAGGTGGAGGCGATTAAAAGCGACTAGGGTTAAGGAAGATTCGATAGAAACTGAGAGAAAAGAGGGGTTTTAAGGCGGCGTCTCAGAGGGAAATGAATTAGGGTTGGGGGCTTGGGTAATTAAAAAGGTAAGGGGCATCGTGGTCGTTGATCGAAATAATCAACAACCCGAATTTATTGAGCAGCCGGGTGGGTTGGATCGGATGGGTTAGGGGTCGGGTTAAATGGAAATTGGACCGGATAATTTTGGGTTTGAAATTGGGTTACTGGGGTGGTCAAATTTTGTTATAATTGAAACGAAATAGGGCTAGTATTTAAATAGCCATTTTTCCTTTTTATTTTATAAAATTAGTAAAATTATTTTTGAAAATAAATTAAAGGTGCTAAATTAATTAATAATATATAAATATTAAATTAAAAATACCGCAATCAATTTTGTAATTATAAACGCCATTGAATCTTAAAATAGGCTAAAATTGCAATTTAGTGCAATTTTAGCTTAAAAATACCAAATCAATTTATAAAAATATGCAAAATTACCTTAGTTATATATTGGCATAAATATGAGAATAAAATAAATTAATCACCAAAATAATAATTTGAGGAACACTTATTGATTTTTGTATTGTTAAAATAGGGCAATAAATCAGTTTAAAAATCTTTTAAAAATCGGAATAAATAGTAAGATACTTGGACATGCTTATATATGCATATATGTATACTATTTTGAAATTATTTTGCATATAAAAAATGTACAGGGAAAAATTGGGTCAACAGCTGCCCCTCTTTACCCGGGAAGGATGAAAGAGTTGTCGGGTAAAGATATGATTGCCAATTTTGACTGGGCGAAATGGTTTGAAAGGTTTGACCGTGCTCTCATTCCTGAGCTACTTACATATCCCTGGTCATACAGGAATCAGGTCATATGTAGTTCAGATTCCGTCGGCGGAGTATGCCGATGGATGTTTTTCCAAGAACGGACGCAACGTTTAGGTCGGGATGGATGGTTAAAGTCTAATAAGGCTATGGGAAATGGAGCAGGATCGCTCCTGCTGAGACAGTCATTGCTTGCCAGTTTACCTGCAAATAATCAATACAAGCATATATTATGCATAAAGTTAAACGTGATGCAAGTTCCCATTGGACCATGAATGTTGTCTTTGGACGGTTAGGATGACGTCCTTAGACAATGATGTGCTGGTCCATGAAGCGTATAATAAATGATTCGCCGGCCATGAAATGATGCTCTCGGGATATGAGGATGATGCCTCTGAGCTATGATGCCTTTGAATAATGATATGCAAAAGATAAAAGGGGTCCTCAGGCCATGGCATGGCATTCTCGAGCTATGAAGATGGTGCCTCCGAAAAATGATGACTTCGGATAGTTTGGCGATCTTTCAGCCCATGAGATGCAGAAGGTGGCAATCTTTCAGCCAATGCAAAATGTAAATGAGGTGGTGATCTTTCAGTCGATGTAAGATGTAAATGAAATTGCCGGTCTTTCAGCCAATGTAAGATGTAAATAAAAGTGGCGGTCTTTCAACCAATGCAAAATGCAATAAGTGGCAATATTTCAGCCAATGCAAGATGTAAATGAGGTATCGATCTTTCAGCCAATGCAAAATGCAAATGAAGGTGGCGGTATTTCAGTCGATGCAAGATGTAAATGAGGTAGCGATCTTTTAACCTATGCAAAATGTACATGAAGTGGCGATCATTCAGCCAATGCAAAAATGTAATAAGTGGCGATATTTCAGTCGATGCAAAAATGTAATAAGTGGGATATTTCAGCCGATGCAAGATGTAAATGAATGTGGCAGTATTTTAGCCGATGCAAGTGCATAAATAACGTGGCGATATTTCAGCCGATGTAAAATGTAACTGAAGTGCGGTATTTAAGCCGATGCAAGTGCAAATATAAAGTGGTGATATTTTAGCCGGTGCAAAATGTAAATGAGGTGGCGGTATTTCAGCCGATGCAAATGGAGACAGGTTTTAGTCTTGGAAGGTAGAATGGTAGCCTTATGCAATACAGAAAGAATGCGGATGGAGATAGAGCTTAGTCTCAAAAGGCAGAATGGTAACCTTATGCAATGCAAGAAACACAGATGGAGGTAGAGCTTAACCTCGGAAGGCAGAATGGTAACCTTATGCAATGCAGGAAATGCAGATGGAGACAGAGATTAGTCTCGGAAGGTAGAGTGGTAGCCTTATGCAATGCAGGAAATACAGATGGAGGTAGAGCTTAACCTCGAAAGGCAGAATGGTAGCCTTATGCAATGCAGGAAATGTAGATGGAGGTAGAGTTTTAACCTCGAAAGGCAGAATGGTAGCATTATGCAAGAAGTAAAAAGGCAGATGATAATAGAATTTTCTTAGCTGATAGCAGATTGCAATATTGCCACTGCTGGGGATACTGTTTCTGCTGGGGACACTGCGTGCGGATAGCAGCTGTGAGTAAGTGCAACGGTTTTGAGAGTTGTATTTCTTAGCAATGTGAGTCTCGTGAGTGTATAGTGTATTTGATGATTTTTCAATTCGAGTGCCTGCATCCAAAGAAAAATTGTGAGTTTGTAGAGGGGGAAGGTTAGTTTGTGTTCCTGCTGGCTTTGCTTGACCAGATCGGTTCTAATCTGGTGATATTGTGCGTATCGCTGGAGTAGTGTTGCTGAACAAGCAACTTTGATAATAAACATGCATGAATTTGTAAAAGTATGCCATACGTATATATTTAAGAAATAGTTTTTAGATGAAACGATGACTGTGACGTGGTTTAGGACATTGCAACCTCTCTTGCTTCAGAATTTTGAGGGTCCTCCGCAAAATTCTACCCCAGTTTAATAGGTTGATGCTTCTAACAGATGCTTGCGATGATTGGCTGAAATTACTTTGGAATTTTGAGGGTCCTCCTCAAAATTCTACCCCAGTTTCCAATTGCGAAGTGAAATGAAAATTTTATTGAAGTGTGACCGAACCCATAAGGCTGACTACGTATCACCTCTTAAATGGGAATCGGGTCAGACGTAGTTCAAATTACATCATGTGCGAAGGTATAAAGTTTACACATAGTAACGCTTGACGGCATTTGAGTTGATTGGTCTTGGCCAAATTTCTCCATCCATTTCTGCAAGTATGAGGGCTCCTCCTGTCAGAACCCGATGAACCATGTATGGACCCTGCCAATTGGGAGAGAATTTCCCTTTGGCTTCATCTCGATGAGGGAAAATTTTCTTCAAAACCAGCTGCCCCAGAGTGAATCGTCTTGGCTTCCCTCTTTTGTTGAAGGCTCTGGACATTCTGTTCTGATAAAGAAGACCGTGGAAAATTGCGTTCAATCTCTTTCCATCTATAAGAGCTAGCTGCTCCTAACGACTCTTTACCCACTATGCATCATCGAGCTCTGCTTCCTCTATAATCCTCAAGGAATGGATTTCTACTTCGGAAGGAATGACTGCTTCTGTACCATATACCAGCATGTAAGGGGTTGCCCCAGTTGATGTGTGGACTGTGGTTTGATACCCCAATAGAGTGAATGATAAATTTTCGTGCCATGTCTTATTCTTCTCTATCATTGTATCTTCTTGATATTCTTGTTGGCAGCTTCTACAGCTCCTTTCATCTGAGGTCTGTAGGCTGTAGAATTCTTGTGTTTAATCTTGAAGGTTTCACACATGGCTCTCATCAAGTTACTGTTGAGATTGGAACCATTATCAGTAATGATTAATTCTGGAATCCCAAATCGACAAACGATACGGTCGCGGACAAAGTCTGCCACGACATTCTTAGTTGCTGCTTTGTGAGATGCTGCTATAACCCATTTGGTAAAATTGTAAATTTCCACTAGGATAAATCTGTGTCCATTGGAAGCGGCATGTTCAATTGGTCCAATAACATCCATTCCCCAAGCGGTGAATCATGAAAAATGGTAGTCATGGCCCTCATGTAGGTGGCCCCTACATTTTTTAACCCAAATGACATCATCTTGTAGCAGTACATCCCCCACGGCGTAATGAAAGCCATTTTATTAGCATCTTCTTCATCCATCCAGATCTGGTGAAAATAATCCATGAATGATTGGAGTTCATGCTTAGCATAATTGTCAATCAGGATGTGTATGTTTGGCAAGGGAAAATCGTCTTTTGGACTAGCCCGATTGAGATCCTGGTAGTCGACACAGACTCTAACATTCCCGTCTTTCTTTGGCACTGGCACAATGTTTGCTAATCATGTTGGATATTCGACTACCCTAAGAACTTTAGCTCTGACCTGCTTAGTAAATTCTTCCTTGATTTTTAGACTCATATCTGGCTTGAACTTTCTGAGCTTCTGTTTTACTGGTGGACATGTCGGATCAATCGGCAGTTTGTGAGCCACAATATATGTACTCGGCCAAGTCATGTTGTCGTACGACCAGGTGAATATGTCCTCATATTCTCTTAGGAACTTTGTGTATTCCTTCTTTTCTGACGGTGATAAGTGAATGCTGATTCGCATTTCTTTGATGTTTTCTGCATCTCCCAGGTTAAAAATCTCAGTCTCGTCTAGGTTGGACTTAGGTATGTTCTCAAAATTCTCAACTTCTTTAACAATCTCTTCTGGTATATCATCTTCCTCTGAGTCTATGTCCGTTTGTTGCATTTTCTCATTGCATGTCACAGTCATTGGTTCATCAAGATAAGTGATAGTAATGCTGTATAAGTAAAATAATGGAAGAAATAATAGGAGTAAGATTTATAAGAAAAACCGAAATGCTTTTGATAAATTCCATAATTGTTTTTGAACATTGGAGCTCTTTATTGCGAAAATTAAAATGCAAAAGGAAAGTCAACTAAAAAAAATAAAATAGTGCATGATGCTTGTTCAGCCTTGCTACCCCGAGGCTCGCCGGGCTTTGGTGGTTCTGATAGTCCAATTATTGAGGCATTCTCCTCTGCATACAGCTTGTATGGAAGGGCCTTCCTCCCCCTCCTCCTCAGAAATTACACAACAATCCATGTTATCATCTTCTTGGAACAAATTCTTCATCACTGCCAGTGCTTCCTCTTCTTTGGACCCGTAAACAACCCCGGTCGACTGGAAAATCTGCTCCAAACGGGGTATTGGCTACTCCAAAGGATAGTAAGGACTGCGCCATGGTGGAGACCAATGGTAGAATTCCTCCCAAGTATACTCATATCCCAATCCGAAAGTGGTGCCAGGTTTCTTGAGCTTGATGGGTTTAGCGATCACTTGGAGGTTCTTGCCAAGTCCTTTTCCAGGTTCATACCCGCTCCAGTTCAATATGCTTTCAATCTTGTTATCCAACCATTTGTCTTTATCAACGGCGTTGACTCGCTCGATGTGGTGGTAAGTTTCTCCGCCTATCCTTCTCCTGCCTCCAATTGCTGGAATGGTCTGGCGACTATATATGGGATTGCTACCGTCGCTGTGGATGATCACCTCTTGGTGGTTCCATTCAAACTTCACCGCCTGATGTAGCATGGATGCTACAGCCCCAGCAGCATGAATCCATGGTCGTCCCAACAACAAATTGTAAGATGTCGGTACGTCTATCACTTGAAAATCAATATCAAACTAAGTAGGCCCCATTTGCAAGCACAAGCTAATTTCTCCAATAGTGGACCTTTGGGATCCGTTGAAAGCTTTGACGTTGATGGCCCCATCCTTGATCTCATGCAGCGCCTTTCCTAATGTCATGAGTGTTACTAATGGATAAATTTTGAGGCTGGACCCTTCGTCGATCAAGATCCTGGTGATAAAATAATTCTCGCACTGCAAAAATAATCCTCACACTGCACGGTGATGTGCAATGCCTTGTTGTGACTCAACCCTTCTGTTGGTAGCTCATCTTCATGAAAAGTGATCTTGTGACTCTCCAATACCTGGACCACCATGTTTGCCATTTCTATGTCGGTGATGTTGCTCAATACATACGCGTCACTCAACACCTTCAACAAAGCATTTTTATATGCATCGGAACTTTGTAGCAAAGCCAGGATGGAGATTTGTGCTGGCGTTTTGTTTAGATGATCAATGATTGAGATTTTTTGGCTTGTATTTTTCTCCAAAAATCATCGGGCCCAGTTTCAATGACAGTCGGTCGATTAGAGACCTGCTTGCTCAACTCAACCAAATGCTCTGGGGTAAAAACCCTGCCGGTTCTTGTTATGCCCTGTGCCGCAACGACTTCCCCGAACTTGACTTTCCCCTTTCTTCTGGCTTTGGCTTTATAATCACATGGTATGGCCTTTGTGTGAAATGGTGTTATTGTTAACATTGCCACTGGAATTGGTGTGTCTATCTTTACTCTGAACGGAGTAGGCCCTTAGGCGGTAAAACTGCAACTACAAAGGGTGTAAGTATGTTTGTTGGTGACATAAACTCAACCTCAATCGGCGCTGGCATCTTTGTAGAGGATGGTGCTTCAACTCGAGTGGCATGGACATGTTTACCTCGGTGTCCCCAGAAGGCTGAATCTGGACTACAATCGGGTTGAGGGTGACTACTGGTGTCTTTGGATCGTCGCCTTCTATGATCAAACTGATTGATCCCTTGGGGTCCCAGTCAACCTCTATCTCTATCATATGAACACCTCCCTCCTTGTGGTGCGGTAGAGGGTTATTGTAGGCATTCGAAGCATGTTCCTTTACCACAATGATCTTATTGTCAATCAAAGTCTGAATCTTATCCTTCAAAGAGTGGCATTCATCAATGGTATGTCCTTTCATGCCGGAATGGTATGCACAGGATTTATTTGGATTGACCCATTGAGAAGGGTTTTCTAGAGTTATGGGAGGGATAGAGTTGACATAACCAGCAGTTTAGAGTCTTTCATACAGTTGGTCAATTGGTTCAGCAATAGAGGTATACTGTTTGGAAGGTCTGCGGTCAAAATTTGGTCGAGGTCTAGGGAAGTTTTGATGTGGTAGAGGTGAATGATAGTGAGGTAGTTGAGTATTGTAGGCTTGGTAAGCATGTGCTGGTTGGGAGTATTTGGGTGAAATGGGTGGGTATGCGGGAGTTAAGGGTGCTTGGTAATTTGGACTAGGCTGATATGTGAGTGGAGGCATTGGGTAGGTTTGGTACTTGATAGGGGATTTGGCCCTATGTGAAACCATCACGGCACACACGTCCCTTTTCTTGGACGTACCACCAGACTGTAAAGCCTTGTTGGTGGCTTGTAAAGCTTCAAAGTTCGTGACCATACCACTTTTAATTCCTTTCTCGATCCTCTCACCTAGCTTGATGATGTCGGAAAATTTCTGGCCTTCAATCAGCATCAGTATTTCTTAGTATTGGGGATCCTAAGCCCGGACGAAAAACTTCTTCATTTGTTCTTTCTCTAGGGTAGGCTTGACTTTAGCAGCCTCTGACCTCCAGCGAGTGGCATACTCGCGGAATGTTTCTGTGGGCTTCTTCTTTAGGTTTTGAATGTAGAACACATCTGGTGCATTTTCTGTATTGAACCAGAACCTGTCCATGAAATTTGACGTCATACTTACCCAATTAGACCATTTCTTTGGGTCTTGGCTAATGTACCAAGGCAGAGCATCTCTTTTTAGACTTCTCATGAAAAGCTTTATGCGAATTTTATCGTCTTTTCCCACTCCGACCAGCTTGTCACAATATGTTCTCAAATGGACCCTAGGATCCCCTATACTATCAAACATTTTGAACTCGGGAGGTTTGTGCCCCTCGGTTAGTTCAACATCGAGCTGTATGCACATGTCTTCATAGTTCAGCCCCTGAATTCCCTTACTACCTTCAACACCCTGAATTCGACTAGTCAATTTCTTGAGTTTTGCAACCAGGTTCCTGATGAGTGAGTCTCTATCATCAGACTCAGGTGTGCTTGAGATGAGTTGGATGGAGTGTGGCACAGTCTCCACATAGATGGGGTTATAGTGTTGGGTGTGGTAGTGGTTATTTGTGGAGTTCTGGGGTTTTGGGTTGAGCAGTGGGGTGTTATTGGAGGTATGGCAAGTATTGCAAGTGGTGATGTGGAGCGGGATGGTTTTATTGCTTCAGTATGTTCTGTGGAGGTACATGATTCTGAGTAGTTGGGAAAGTAACCTCTGGAGTGGTGAGGGAGAATGATAGACTTGCCAAATTGCAGACTTGATCAAGTTCTTGCTGAAATTTCAACAGCTTTTGCTCTAGCTGGGATGCATTTTCTTTGGGGACCAGAGTGCCACGAACGACCTCTACCTGTTCATTTGAGTTGTTTGAATCTTCCATTTTTCCTTTGCTTTTGTGTCTGACAAGACAGTGAGGAGGAGTAGGTGGAGGGCCCCTGGATCTCATAAAATATGATGATATTGCCAGAATTCACCAACTAACCTTTGGGGAGGGGAATAAACAAAAGTAAAAACAAAAAGGTAACAAGTCAGTGAGGATCATTAGAAAAATGTTGCAATATTTAAAAGCATAGTGCCGAAATATAAAGTGTGTCCTAACTTTGGGGGCCTCGTTGTGCCCGAGGTAGGCCTAACGACAAGTTGATTTGGAGAACTTAGGATGCTAAATGCCTCATTTCATTGGTAAAAAGTAGATGAATCCCAAAACGACACTAAATAACAAGGAAACAAAAATCACTAATGGACATTAAACTTATTACATTTTATAAAGCGGAAATAGAAGTATTTGGTCCCAGAGGGACCTTCCCCAGATTCGGCATCATCGGCTCCATCGAACAACTTCCTTATCTCACGTAGTCCCAGCAGCAAGTAGGCTCTGGCCAGGTGCCCGCCTTCATTTTCTTCAGCAGTCCGATAGTCTTCGACCCTCTTCAGAAACTTCTTTTCCAACTCTACTATACCCCGTTCCAAATAGACCAAACATTTGTTGGTGCTGAAGGCCATATCCTTCCATTCTTCAATTAGTTTCTAACTGGCTTCCTGTATCACACGGTGCTTGCTTTCGCATTCTCGGATTCTCTTGCGCAGATGGTTGTACTTGACCTATTTTTCAGCCTTCTTATCGATGATCCTGTGACCTTGAACAAACCCGGGTTGACCCAGACCGTTGTGATTGTCCTCCAGCCAGCCTGAATAGTGTGGGGTACAACTAGCAGGGTATCTGTCTGGTTCAATGGTGTCCCTTTCCATGAAGATTTTTCAATGCCACATATGCTGAGCCTGGCATATATAAGGGCTATTTTCATTCTGGAAATCAGCCTGAAAGTGACTTATCTTGTTGACCCTTGGTATAACCTACTTCCTACCTGCTTGTCTCATGACCCGAAGAGGTGCGTATGGGTATGTCCCTCTTAACCCGATTAGTATTAGGGAAGGTGCGTCCCTGGATCGAACAATGAACTCCTTGGTTGGGAACCACTCGAACATCCATTGTACTCAGTCCTCAGTTAGATTTTCGAAGAGTTCGACCCGTTCTCTAGCATTTTCTGGTTGGGCGAACATGTTGGGCATGTAATTCATTCGCTTTGGGTGATGAAAAGCGATATGATCATCCCAGTCCCCCCGATGGATTTCTTATCGATACTCACCATTTTGGAGATGTTCCACGAGCCAAAGTTGAAGTAACAGATTACAACCCTCGAAGTGTCTGGCTCCTTGTTGACACTTTTCCAAGGCTCGGTATATTTCTGCAGTGATCATTGCTAGAGACTGAATGGTTTCCCGTAAATTCCTTCCATTAGAGTTTTGGTGACCATAGATAGCCTGGTATGGATCCTTGCTTTCTTCATTGGAAATACTATCATCCCTAAGAAACAAAACATAAAGACAAAGACCCTTCGGTGAATATGCCCCAATGACGTAAGGGCGAACTCATCAGGATAAGTACGGTAAGATTTGTTGTGATCGTACCTCTCGTACAAGTAGTCAAAGGGTATATATGACTCCTTCAAACATGTCAAGTCTGGATTCTTCTTTAGACCCATCATTTTTAGAAAACCTCTGTCTTTGCGGTTTTCTGGCATTAATAAACCTGGAGTTTCCTACGGTATACCCGCTAGTCCTCCTATTTCCTCGAGCATGGGTGTCATATCAATGTCTCCGAAGCGGAAAATAGACCTGTCACAATCCCAGAATAGAGTAGCAGCTTCTATGATTTTGTTGTTGGGTTGAACTTCCAAGAGAGAGGCTAGGTTCCTTAAATATTTCCGGATGAGCGTCTGATCACTGGAGTGAAAATCCTTCCACCAACTTAGCAGTTTGGGACAGATGTTGGTGACCATGCTGAATCTGGGGACATTGTGCCTCATGTTTCTGCAAAACAAAGGGTTAGGCCCTTACCCCCACCAGACTCGACTACTAAATATCAATAATTGGCATAGAAGCATTTAGTTCTTCAAATAAATGCAAACGCGGTAGTGTCCGTTTGGGTTTTGGGGAAACCCAGTGGACTTTGGACAAGACTATCTTAAAGAGTCATTATGCGGACAACATAACTGACTCAGCTAAGTTTGACCATGATGCATGCATAATTACATAGAGTAAGGTTTCTATGGAGTACTAGACTGGTACCATTGAGCGGATAACTCAAGAGGAAAAAGCGTGGAACCGTCGACTACACCGTTGTCGACTGGTTTTACAGTAAATATGCCTTTCCAGATTTAGGGGGTGATAATATTGGAAAGGCGCAACCACTCATTATAAGCGTTACTATGGAATTTTTTTGGCACGAGTGAAATATGATATTGAAAATATGCAATTGCAATAATTAAAACAAGTTGCCACGTATTTCCATGTTCATAAAGTAATAATTACAATAATTTAAAATAGTAATAATAGAGGAATGTAGTAAAGGAAAGCAGTAAAAGAAATAAGGGAAAGAAACAAAAGACAAGTCAGTTTCATAGTAGGGGAAGGAATTAAAAGCTTAAAAATATTAAACAAATAAAGGCATATATAAAAAAAATGTAAAGTCATAGTAATAGCTTGAACTGGTAAAAGCCTAAAAGAATTCTCCAGCAGAGTCGCCATGCTGTCGCGACCCTTTTTTCCTTCGCAGAAATTGGGTTTTTGACATTTGGGAAGAAAACTCGTTCCCTTTCTGGGAGTTTGGTTTAAGAGAATTGAAGAGTCGCCACCTAATGATTATAGTGCATTAGGACACTAAGAAGGATTTTGTTTGGATAACCAGAGATTGGGTAAGGGCTTGATATTATTCCGAGGGGAAGGTGTTAGGCACCCCTCAGGATCCACTAGTGTGGTTCCCGACCAAGCTATTGTTGTGACTTAAATACAAATAACACATAAGCAAGTAAGAGTATCACATAAGAGGGATTTCACATAAAGGTTAGAAATAGACAAAGTTGGAAGGCATGGAAGAGAGTTGATTTAGAAGAAACATTTCTTAAAGGTTTAAAGAAACAAAGAGCAAAGGGAGGGGGTCCTAGGTTTATTAATGATATAGATCACGTCAATACAATACCCGGTAATCACTCCTCAGAGAGGGGCTACACGTGGTATTAGTGCACCGGTCATCATATCCATATCTACCATTTCCCACCCCGTTAAGGTATTAAAGTACGGGATGGTCTCGTTTACCTATTGCTTGCCATTACCCGTCCCGATCCTACCAATCCCAGAAGTATTTGGGATTACTAATCCTAAAGGGAGGAGACATTGGATTATTTGCGGTTTCAAAAGTTTTAAAATACTAAGGTGACAATCAAAACACATATAGCAAATTTGAGGGAGAACATATAAAAAACAATAAGGCTCAGACAAACCTCCTTTAAAACCAGAGAAAACACAGAGTTTAGAATTTCTTACACGTACTGTTTAAGGTCTAATTAAAACTTAAGTATTTGAGGCAGACTTATCTACTACATAATTCAGATAGGAAGCTTGAGTTAGGCTTGCCTGCTAGTTGTAGTTAAAAAAAGAACGGATTCAGTTTATAAGTTACCCTAAGGCTTTGCCTAAGTGATAGACAAAAACCTATAGGCTTGACATCTACAGATTTCAGAAATAAGAGTATGAACTGATTACATAATGATTTAAGAAAAGGTTGCCAGTTTTAACAGAAAGAGTACAAGTTTTGCAATTGATAATACTACTGATAGTTTTAAACTTACAAACGCGTGAGATGATTCAGATTTGATTAGAACCCCTATAGTCATGCTTTCTATGTGTTTGTTAACTTTAAACACAGATATAGATATAGAGAAATGCAGAAACCCTACAACATGCTATTTAGGTGTTGCATTTGTTTTTTATAACGAACGAGATATCTAATTGCATGGTTATTAAGGCCTATACACACATTTTCCTAATGAGAGATGGGTATGCAAGAATCAGAAGGGTCCTACAGGCATATTATCTGAATGAGAATGCAGAAGTTCTTATAGATATCGTATCTGTATGTGAGTGTCGAATTCAATAAACATGGTATCTATATGCGAGTGCATAAATTCAGAAAGAAACTTCTATAGTCAAGATATCTATATGAATGCAGAATTCATGAAATTCCTATAGGCATGGTATCTATATGATATGCCAAAATCAGAAATTCCTTATGAATGGGATATCTACCTATTTTTTCATGCATGATTACCCTTCCCTTTTCACTAGCCATCCCCAACAGTTCTACAAAGTTATTACAATCCAAAGAAAAAATAAAGTAAAGAAAATACATCAAAAATTTGGAAGTTACGACCAAAGAAAGCCTGATTCTGACTTCTTGTCTAATTTACGAAGTATACCAACTCCAAAGATCAATGTTTCCAAGCCTTTCTCTCATTTGGATACGTGAAAGTTCCCTAAGAGCCTCGTATGGACTCCGGGCAGTGCTCACATCCAAATGCATTACAGGGTCAAGACATAGTGCAATGTGGAAGGGCCAGCCCTCAGGTGTCCAAGTTTAGAGAGAACTCAAGGTCCCAAGGCAAGACTCACAAGAAAGGGGCAGAACCTAGAAACTAAGAGGGAGAGTACAAGTGCAGAATTCTAAGAGGGAACATGAAAAAGGGGAATAACTTAGAATTAGTGCACATAGGGGTATAGGGGAATGGGGGATTTGCAAGGACACAAGAAGAGCAGGCTGATGGGCATACCCAGCAATGGGATATGCTGGTACACCCTCCGACCTATTTAGAGTTTAAGACCTCATTGGTTAAGAACTTAGTTCATGGACAACAGCTCATGTTTCCATGCCCTAAGTCTCCACTCACAAACACATAGGGGTAATGGGATAGGGAGCAAAGATTCACAGTAGAAGCAGGCAGTAGAACATACTAAGTTAAATGTTGAACTCTACATAAATAGTAAACTAGACATGGATATAAATATTGTAAGTAAACACATTGGGGTGATGTTGAAACTTAAATTAGAATCAAAACATAGCAGTTTCAAGGAAAAAAATAGGAAAAGCAGTGGTCTTGTGAAAGTCAAAGTGCAGACAAGAGAGTTCTCTTATGTGAGAGTAAGAGTTCAGAAGAATTGTTAATTGTAGTAGTGGATGATTAAAATCGTGTGTAGTGTGAAACGTAGTGTATTTATAGTACAAAGAGCAGGCAGAAATGAGGTAAGAAAATATTTAAAGAACTTGATTGTCAATCAATTACACAAAGCTTCCCTTAATTAAGGGATTCAGATTCAAACGGGTAAAACCAATTAAGGAAAGAAATTAACAAACCCTTTGTGCAGAGTAGTAAATCAGGGGCAAATACATAAAGGCTATTTAAGGACAAGGTCTTTAAAACACACGGTTGTACAATTTAGGGGAAGAAAATCAATTAACAGCCAAGAAATTTGAAGCCAGAGGTTTTATATGAATGAACCAAGTCAGAAAGATGGGAAAGATTTTTAACTTAAGGAAAATCAGTAAATAAATCAATTAGAGTCTTGTAAAAGGAATTCTGAATCAATCACAATTTTGAAAACCCTTTTTGAAGAAAGATTCATCACATATAAAAGCATACAGACACGTTAAACGTGAAGGAAACTTGTCCTGCCCTTGTAATATTAGTAGAAAGAATCCAGTGTAGGAAAGTTTAGCAAAAGGTTTGACATTGTATGAATACAAGGTGTAAACTCAGTTTAGAGATTCAAAGTTAGTCTGACAGAGTTAGGGGTTTCAAAGAAAAATGCAACCTTAGTCAAGCAAACCATAAAGCGAGGATGAGAGGGCAGGCCATCGAACCAAAATCATATTCAGAAGTTTTAGAAAAAGGACAGGCTCTTTCAACACAAAACTTATGCAGAATATGATAGCAAAGTAACATGCAATCATAGTAGAAGGACTCAAAGAACATAATGGTAAATACTGATACGAATAGTAGAAAAAGCATGCTTATAAGAAACTTAAACAGGGCTCAGTGGACTACAAAAAAAGAAACTTAAAACTTAGCAGGAAAGTACAGTAGAAGACACTAAAACACCGGAAGAGTATACAGAAAAACACAGTAAGACAGCATGCAAGAGCATGATAAAAGGAAAACACAAGAACATACTAGAAGAACAGGGTATAGAAAACACAGTAGAGGAATATAAGAACATTGTAGGGTCATACGAGACCACAATACATGAAAACATAGCAGTAAGAGCATATAAGAACATGATAAAAGAACACAATAGAGAGAAATACACATAAACGTAAAAGAAAAATCATAAACAAAGCATTCGAACGTTTCAGAAACCCTAGATCGAAAAGAAGCGGTTGTTGAAAGTAATTTTTTGAAAGCAAAGCTAGGAAAATCGTTTGAAAACTAAAATAGAGCATAGATACACAACAAATCGAGAAATATCGGAGGAAACCTCGAAGGGTTTCAGAAGAACCCTAAAATGAGAAGGGTTTTGAAAAAGGTCACTGATCAGAGTCGGAGAAGCTAGAATCAGGCTCAGAAGACAAGGATACGCCGGAGCAAGGCCGACGATAGCCGTGAATCCTCGAGCCGGCAAAGGTTTGGATGAATACCTTCGAGGTCTGGCCTCGAACCTTCAAGTATCGATCACATAAGAGTTACAGGAGATGAGTATTAGACTGCCATGGCCGGAGAAGCCATGGTTTTCGGTGGGTTTCGAGGTGGAGGCGATTAAAGGCGGCTAGGGTTAAGGAAAGTTAGAGAGAAACTGAGGGAGAAGAGGGGTTTCAAGGTGGCGTCTCAAAGGGAAATGAATTAGGGTTGGGGGTTTGTGTAATTAAAAAGGTAAGGAGGCATCGTGGCCGTTGATCGAAATGATCAACCGCCCGGATTTATTGGGGAGCCGGGAGGGTTGGATCATATGGGTCAGGGGTCGGGTTAAATGGAAATTGGACCGGATAATTTAGGCTCGAAATTGGGTTATTGGGATGCTCAAATTTGGCTATAATTGAAACGAAATAGGGCTAGTATTTAAATAGCCATTTTTTCTTTTTTATTTTATAAAATTAGTAAAATGATTTTTGAAAATAAATTAAAGTTGCTAAATTAATTAATAATATATAAATATTAAATTAAAAATACTAGAATCAATTTTATAATTATAAACGCCATTGAATCTTAAAATAGGCTAAAATTGTACTTTAGTGCAATTTTAGATTAAAAATACCAAATCAATTTATAAAAATGTACAAAAATTACCTTAGTTATATATTGGCATAAATATAAAAATAAAATAAATTAATCACCAAAATAATAATTTGAGGAACACTTATTGGGTTTGTATTGTTAAAATAGGGTAATAAATCAGTTTAAAAATCTCTTAAAAAAAATAGTAAGATACTTGGACATGCTTATATATGCATATATATACTATTTTGAAAGTATTTTGCATATAAAATATGTACAGGAAAAAATTGGGTATCAATAATGCTCTTATCAACCTCTTGATTTCCCAGTCTAACTGCCTCAGTTTCACTCAATTCAAGCTTCGTATTATCACACATGCGTGAATATTTATTTGTTTCCTCAAATGCATCTTTTATCATATTCAAACTATGTTTTATTATTCCATGATTAGATTCTCTTTCAAGATCAGGCTAAAAACTTCGCATGCATGTCATGTCATTAGAACCAGCATAACAAGAACTGTATAAAGGAAAACAAATTGAAACATATATTAGGAATAACTAAAGAAGAAATATTGGATTCCACCGACAAATAGAAGAATAGAAAGGGTTTGATCATCAAAACAAGCAGAAGTGAAATTTGGTTACAACCCTTTGAATAATCTAGATAACGGAAAGAAAACACAGCAAACTACCAAAAATCCTCCCGGGTGGGGAGATGAGCGGCTTCCCAATTGCTAAGCTTCACATTCGGCCCAACAAAATGCACCTCTTCATCACTAAAACCTTCCCCAATTTCAACCATATCGACCTCATCAAATCGATTTTGGGACATGTTGATCGACTCTTCATTAAAGTCAATCACATGCTTTGGAACTGCTAACACCGGACGCTTTACTACCCCTAACTTGACGAAAAACCTGGAGAGGCCTGAGATAGGCTTAGGGAGCGACCATGCTTTCTTTTTCAACTTTTTAACCCTCTTCACATCATCCCATGTAGGCTTGAACCCTAGATCAAATGTACCCAGATTTTCACATAGAGATACTGGTTGCACGATACCTTGCAAAGATGCGCCCAGACCCTTACCAGGCACAAAACCATACTTCAGCATCTCACTAGCTACCATGAAAGTCGAAGGTAATAGCCTCGGCCTTGGAATGCATTTTCCTTCAAGAATATTTTCGATGGAGCTTGTTTTGAAAGTTTGATAAACTAAAGGTATTTTTTTCATCTCCAGTCTCAACAAATGGAATAGACAAATCTTCATAAAGATATAAATCCTCCTCACCATGCACAACTATTTATTGTTTGTCCCACTCAAATTTTACCATTTGATGTTGAGAATATGTCCCTTCCTTAGCCGCATGTATCCAAGGCCTACCCAATAACAAATTATAGGAGGCAACCACGTCTAGCACTTGAAATTTCACACTGAACCCAACTGGCTCAATCACCAGTTCAAGCATTATATCTCCAGCAGAATCTTTTCCTCCCCCATCAAAGCCTCAAACACATACACTGTTCATCTGGATTCTTTTAGCACCGATCTTCAACTTTTGCAAAGTGGACAGAGGGAGAATATTTTTACTGGAGCCATTATCAACTGACACCCTTGTGACAAAATAATTTTCGCATTTCACCATGATATAAAGAGCTCGATTGTGTTTCGTTCCCTTTATAGGAAGCTTATTGTCTGGAAATGTGGTCCTATTTGCTTTAAAGATCCTACTAGCAATCTCTTCCAATTGATTCACTGTGATCTTATCAGGAACACGTGCCTCGTTCATAACCTCTATTATGGCCCTACGGTGTTCATCCAAATGTATCAACAAAGATAACAGAGAAATATTAGCTGGATTTTCCCTTTATTTCTCAACAATGGAATAGTCTTGCACTTTCATCTTTTCCAATAACTCTTCGGCCTCTTCCTCGGTAATCGATTTCTTCACTGGCATTTGGCTATCCTTGGAGAGCTTGGCCTTTCTCAATTCTTCGGAGGTAAAACATCCCCCGAAATGAGTCGGTCTTTCGATCTCAACAAATTCTTCCTCCACTTCTTTTCCCTTGTGTGTCATTATGGCGCGTTTGTAGTTCCACGGGACATCCTTTGTCTTAACCATTGGCAACTGAGTCACTAGTTTAATAACAATAGGGGTAACGGGAGACCCTTTCACAACTACAACAGGCTTGCTTGGGATCCCTGGTACCACCAACTTTGGATTTTTCTAACTTGCCCCGACACCATTCGAAGACCCTTTTGCAAACAGCACACGTTTTCTAAATACCTCATCTTGCTCCAAAATCTTAGCGGGTTTTTCAATTTCAACGGGAGGCCCAAATTGCGGAGTGCAATAGTATGGATCGGAGGTCTTGAAAGTTGGTTCTGTAGCATAGTATTGGGCATCAGGAACTTTGAACAAGGTTCCACTAGGATATAGATGGATGGTGACATATGGAGGAGCTGCAAAAAACGAGCGTAGTTAATGACGCACGATATAAAGTTGTACTGGTTGCTGGAGCATGAAAAGGCTGGGACAAGGTGACAGGGTAGTTGTGGCGAGGGGTAAAGCCTGGGGCGTGTTGTGGGGATGAATTAACAGTGGAAGGTTCTTGGGACTAAGCCAATAATGGGATGAAAGCGAGGTTGGCATGGTATGATGGTGGGGGATGCCCTTTCACCTAGGCTTGGTACATTTCGGTCATCTAATGTTTCAACTTATACAGTTCCTCTTTCAGATTAACCTCAGACTCTTCCCCCTCTTTGGACGGATCAATAACACTTGCGTCCAGTTCCTGGCCGGCCATGATCAACTTGTTCTTAGACCCGGTGTTGTACGGGTGGGTTGCCAGAATGACAACCAAACTAACCACCTATCTGGATTTGATGACAACAAGAAAACTTGTTAGCGATTAAGAGCTTAACAGATAGGCAACTACACATTGGGGATGCAATGCACCTAACAGTTAACCCTTTCTATTATACATTTGAACGGCTGCTTGCTTCATCCTAGCTTTCACTAATTCTTGTCATCTTGCATTTTTCTTTTTCATTCCTACATTTCCTTTGGTTGATTCTTGTCTTTCCTCTTTTATTCTTGTATTTTTTTTCCTCTCTTGTTTTGCCGTTATTTCCTTTCCCTCGATTTATTTTCATTCTTTTTTTTTCATTTTATAGTTATGACCGAATCCTATGTGGATGCCTACGTTTCATGATGCCACATGAATCAGACCAAGCGTAGTTCTATGAGATCATGAATAAAGTAAATAAACTAACTCTTTTTTTGGATTTTGATTTTTTTTTAAATTCCGAAGAAAGACTTATAAAGAAGAAAAAAAGTTCTTTTGAATATTGTACATTTATTTTGAATCTATGAAAGAAATACTTCTAAGGAAAAAATGAAAATATTTTTTCATCTTGAATTTATTTTTTAATTTTGAAAGAAGAATGAAAATATTTTTGAATTTTGAGAAGAAATTAAAGAAAATATTTTTGGATTTGTTTTTTTTCTTTTTTTTTTAAAAAGTGGGGTCTCAAAGAAAGGCTTTCTAAAAAGGAAGTAAAGGAAAACATTTTTTTGGATTTTTGAAAATTGGGGGTTGGAACCGATGAGGTTTGCCCACATCCGGTAAGAATCAAACCCGCGTAGTTCTATCATCCGTGACACACTTGAAGAGGACACAGTATTGAATTTTGAAATAACTCTCTTTTTTCCAATTTTTTTTTTGAAAAAATTTGGAAGAGTTTAGGAACATTTTCAAATAGCAAGGATTTTTCAAAATCGGGCTTTATTTCCTTCCCTACGTCACTCTTGGTTTTTCTTTGCTTCATTTTACCTAGCCGGTCAGTAGGAAGGGTGAAACAAATAAATGTTCACATAGCACATAGGATGCATCAAGATTGTCACGACCCAAACCCCGCTGCGGTCGTGATGGCACCTCTCGTGAAGACAAGGCCATCCAACCAGCCCTATTTGCCTCTTTCAAAAATAGATAAAACATGAATAAACAATTTTAAAGAAGGTTCAATATTATGACTTAGCGGAAGTACAACCAAACACAGCCCAAACCGGGGTGTCACAAGTCACGAGCATCTAGAAGAGTCTAAATACAACTACAAGGCCAGTAATATACGGAGTAGAATTTAGGAATCAAGGAAGAAATCTGGTGCCGCGAACGCTGGAGGTCACCTTGCTCAGCTACGATAGCAAAATCTTCAACCAGCTTAAAACCCGCTACCGGGTGAACAAATACCTGCATCTGCACGTGAGGTGCAGAGAGTAAAGTGAGTACTCCAACTCACTGAGTAATAAAAGTAAATAATAGCTGAGCAGCAAGAAATCACGTAAAGCAACCAACATGCTGTATAGAAGCCGGGTACAATTTTTATGAGAAAACAGTGAAATCTGTGAAATCTTTAGAAATACCTTGGCTCAGTTCAAATCTCTTTCGAAAATGATCTTTTCAATAATTACGAAAACGATTTCAAAATAGTTAATGCTGATAAGCACAGAAAATTCGCCCCTCGGGCACAAATATTACAGTATAACAGGTAAAAAGACAAGTACATATACAAGGTGAGCACATCAAAGTTCGTCACTCGGGCAATATCTCAAAAATAGTTCCGCCCTCGGGCATGGTTTATGTTCCTGGTCAGTCATTGTTACCTGACCGGTCAGTCAATGTTACCTGACCAAAACGCGTATTACATTGCCATTGTTACCACTAGTCAGTCATTGTTACCTGGCTGGTCAATCATTGTTACCTGACAAAAACACGTATAAAAGTGTCATTGTTACCACTGTCTAAAATTTGTCCGCTCTACATGGGTACCCGCGCTCACTGGGGGTGTACAGACTCTGGGAGGGGCCCCTTACGGCCTAAGCGCAATATCAAGCCACCTTGTGGCATACAAACAAGGCCTGAAAGCCTTCTCATATCACACTCGAGGCCTGAAAGCCTCCTCACAATACACTCGAGGCCTGAAAGCCTTCTTATATCTCACTCGAGGCCTGAAAGCCCCACTCAGTCCAGAAAAACATCATAAGCCCCTCGGGCATCAATAAAATAGTAGTGCTCAGCTCAAACAACAGTGGAATTATCATTTAAGTCTCAAAGTTCAATTAAAAACGGCTGAGTTGTAAAACAGTATAATCAATAGGACTGAGTTCAAGTAATATATCAAGTAGTAAGGAAAGAGTGATAAAAATCCCCAAAGGGTTCAAATAATTGGCACAAGCCCAAATATGGCAATCAACCCAAATCATGATAACAACAAATATGTTCCAGTCAAATACGCGATGAAATCATCAATCGGGATGGACCAAGTCACAATCCCCAACGGTGCTCTACCCCACGCTCGCTATCAGGTGTGTAAGTCACCTCAATATAGCACTACGGTGTGCAAATCTGGGATTTCTAACCCTCAGGATATCATTTACAATCATTACTCACCTCGAACCGGTGAAATCTCTAGCTCGCGACGCCCTTGCACCTCAAATCGGCCTCCACGCGCATCGAATCTATCCAACATCAGAGCGAATACATTACAATATGTCAATGGGACAATACCCAATCAAAAACAATCAAAAAATAGCAAAAATCTCGAAATTAGCAAAACCCGAGCCTCGAGCCCACTTCTCGGAAATCAGAAAATTTAACATCAATGGATTCCCCATCTTCTCACGAGTTCATACCTACCAAGAACTCTCAAATCCGAGCTCAAATGACCCATCAAATCCCAATTTGAAATATCAAAAACCCAAGCCCTAGTTCATAAATTTTAGGCTAAATTCCCATAAATTTCAAGGTAAATTTCACATAATAATCGTGTTTTTAACTCATAAAACTTACCTCCAGTCAATCCCAGTCGAAACCCTCTTCAATTGCTCCTAAAAAGCTCTCAAGATGTTCAACAATGGAGGAAAATAACTTAGACTCGCGGATGAAATATCATTAAAAACCCATTTTGCCCAGACATTACCGCATCTGCGGTCAAAATGTTGCTTCTGCGGTCTCATTCCGCTTCTGCGGAAAATCCCAAAAATCCAAGACCCGCTTCTGCCATGCAAAATCCCGCATCTGCAACTTTGCAGATGCGGCTACCCAACCGCTTCTGCGAAAATAGTGGCCCCGACAAAATTTCGCTTCTGCGTGACCGCACCTGCGGTCCCATAACCGTAGGTGCGAAAACACCAGATACCAGTAGACCTTTAACATAGAAAAATTCCAAAAGCCTTCGTTTAACCATCCGATCTCACCCCGAGGCCCCCTAGACCTCAATCAAAAACACAAACATGATCCAATACCTTGTTCAAACTTGTTCTAATCATCAAAACACCACGATTAACAGTAAAACCATCAAATTACATCAAATCCAAGCCTAAGTTCCTCAAATTCTTCCGAAACTCATATTCAATCAAAAACCCAACCAAACCACCTCCGAATCACCTGAAATTTTGCACACACATCCCAAATCACCTGACAAAGCTACTGCAACTCTCGGAATTCCATTCCGACCCTCGGATCAAAATCTCACCTATCAACCAGAATTCGCCAAAATACTAACTTCGCCAATTCAAGCCTAATTCTACACCGGGCCTCCAAAATCCATTCCGATCACACTCCTAAGTCACAAATCATCCCCCGAAGCTAACCGAATCATCGAAAATCACATCCGAGCCCTATAACTCATAAGTCAACCTTCGGTTGACTTTCCCAACCAAGCCTTCCTTAAAGAGACTAAGTGTCTCATCTTCTACCAGAACCAATCCAAATCAACTCTAACACACCAAATACTAATAATGAAACATGAAGAAGCATAAAATGGGGGAAACGGAGTGGTAAATCATGAGATGACGGGTCAGGTCGGGTCGTCACATCCTCCCCAACTTAAACAAACGCTCGTCCTCGAGCGTACCCAAAGTTGTCCTAGAAGCCAACCAATAGCTGGATGACCTTACCAAGTATATACCCGGGGGTGATCCCACGTCACCCTATCTTGCATAGGTCTGCCAACACAACATAGCTGAAATTCCACTATCCATCTAGTCCATAAACCATAGAACCATATTGCACTTTCTGAAATCATGCACAAGATTAGAACCTCGCATCTATATTCAGAGTAAGCCCGAACCAGCTGTAATAACCTATACCTGCAACCTCAGGTGCAATCACATGATATCCTACATAACCCAAACACTCGAAACAATAACTTCTATTCACAGCAGTTGCCTACAACACCCGAATATCGGTAGATAACCTCTTATCAACTAAGGTCTTATTCTAACGCTTTCATATACTACCAACGATAAATGAAACAAGCAATAAACCGTAACCATTTCTCAAATCAACCATTCATGAAGCCACTTCCCTTTTGACTAATACCACAGTAGATTCCGAGCCAAACCTCGATATTATCCTTCCAACATGCTGAAATCAAATCCGTTCATATTCATTAGTGACCCCAACGATCACCTCGAATCCAACACACCACTCTGTTGATATGACACCTCAATACAGGCCTAAGCCACAACTTGCATAATACGCGCACCAATAAGAAATGATCTGAATATACTCAAATCATGAAAAATTACTCAAACGAAAGAGTTGTACCTCAAGCTCGTCAATACCATCACCAAACAAGGCTGAGACCCCGTCTCACATAATAGAAATAGAACACATGAATCTACCTCGAAAGGTCATATCTCTACGTGGTCTCGCCACGATGCGCGATCCTATCCAAACACTATTACACATGAAACACCTCAAGTGACTATGCTCAAAATTGACAACCACACACAATTTGATGTCTGAAACCAAAGCAATTCATTACACCTACGGTGAAACAAATATCATACGACATGTAACCCGATAGGTCATAACCAACACTCCATTTACCGAGCAACATCCAACTACTCTTCCCGCTAGACTTTCACTATGAATCCCCAATAGAACCGCACCACATGTGCCCATAATCAACAAATCATAATGTCTCACAACATAGAATAGCAACTCAAGCTGAATACGTAGCCACATTAGCCTGCCAACGAACTCATTACCAAGGAGCCTGAAGTTGCTCCTTCCACTACTGCAACTCTTGCCGGAGCCGTACGATACGGTGCCCGGCACCAAATCAATATCAAAATCCACAACCTCACCCGGTGACATGCCCGGCCACAAGAAACGCATCCGAAAAGTCCCTCAACACCGGAACTGAACCAATGGTAGAAACCTCTGTGCTGACATCCATCACGAATGCTCAATTAAGAAAAGCATTCCTCCCCAACCCTCCGCTGGTCTTTGGAATACAAGCCACTCTGCTAGAACATAGTTCGATGCACCTCGCCACTCAACCCTTGGCATTTTTCCAGCATAGCCCATAGCACAATAGTCTAGAATAACCCAACACTGAGACAACTAGTCCATACCCCAACATCATATCCAAAATCTAACATACCAGGCAAAGAAAGATCCACTCGGGCCTCCAAATCCCAATAGCCGCTAAACGGTACCAATACACATGATCCACAACCACTACATAGTCTGCACCTGAGAACTCCCAGTCTCCAACTCCATATAGCACACGAATCACCATACCTGCTCCCGAATTCTGCCGTATGAATACATATCACACCTCAAATACCCAATCATTCCACGAAATATATTCTAAAATTTCCCCTGTGCCATCAAATAAAATTAGATATCGGCAATTGACCTAACAAGAAAGCGCCGCAATACTACCGAAGTGCCATCAACTTAATCACATTGCCCTTTTTCTGAAACATATACCCTTGTCAAATCACTATGATTAGCGATACCATTTCCTTAGTCATCTGAAGATCATTCACCCTAATCATTTGAAACTTCCCGTGCTGCTTAAGAATTTAATGACTCTCCATTCAGAATTGAACCGTAACCTTACACAGATGAATCTCAATCCTCCACAACATACTGCATATACCATACCACCCTAGGATAACATGAGAACTCCATCTCCCTTCCTAACCATAAACATCTATGTACTCAACTAGTTAAGAACTTTCCATTGGTCCCACCTAGAAGAAAATCATTATGCACCCATGCTACGCATGTCCATAGAAAATGTACATCTCCAAACCACGCTGAAACCCAACAAAAATTCTCTCCTAATTCCATTTGCACGAGCTAAACTACCAGGACTGAATCCTTCTATCCAAATCGAGCTAAGCAAGCTGTCAGAACTCAAGAGCTTTGATGCACAATACCTGTACGAACTCATTGCCTCGTACACACACAAAGAATTAATCACATCCTTACCATACCGATTCGGTCCACTATCAAGATATTCCATCTATCTAATTTCCCTCCTGATTCATCATCAACTTGATATTTCTCCCTTACTGTAGTACCACAATTCTTCAACTCGGGCTTACCATGCGAGAACCAAGCATGAACCACACTGTCTGAAACCCATAAGTCGCTGAATACTCTCTCTCGAATATTCCCAAAAGCACCACATTCCACAGCACTTAACTCTGAAGAACTTCCTATGAATCTAAATCTGTTACATTTATTATCGTGATACTGATGCATAGAATCCTATAATTAACATAGAAATACCACAAATCTGAACCTCTTCCGATGAAAACACAGTTTCTAACCACACATGCAACTTTAAGATACCCCATTATTCCTTGTAGACTCTTGTACACATTAGAACCATTTTCTAAAGTCATTCTCTCTTATTAAAACTATAAATCACCTTACCCGACGGACAGAACCACCCGTGCCTCATTGGCACTCCGATACCGTAAAATGATATCTTCATCCCAATACATCCAAGCAACTTCCTGCTCTATACGCCGAGCATCCTTTGCCAAGAACACTCCAAACATTCTGTGATTCTCATACTCTATAAAGCATAATATGACCTCTATCATAATTTTTCCTTTACTCCAGCCATAGCTAACTCACTCGCATGCCCCAAACTGGAACTGACATAGCACCTAACCGTGCAATCAGCTGCTCATAGCAGACTCCCCCACTTGGCTCGAAGCCATATATCAAGACACATTCAACAACTCATAACACTTTTACTCTATCGATGCCACAATACCATAGTGAGATTAAACTCAACTCATTTACAAGTTGTGAAAACACATATCATCCAGCACTGTAATCCTCTGCAAATCTCGCATTTATCCCCACATCAGTTGAGTCCACTCTCTTAAGCGACCCGAATTTCCAAATTTCAACACGTACTTTTTAATTAAACATGAGATCTTCTAACATACACCTAGGGATCATACCACTTAAGAACACTCCGCATGAGATAACCCACCTGCTTTGCCTCAGTTTAGTATTTCTGCATACCTTCCACCGTCATACACATTACACAGTCATTTAGTCTTCCTGGGTCTGAACTCAAACCATCACATGTAATGCACTTCCCTCCCCAACTAGGAGACACGAAAATATTCTTCACGCGCCCATAACTCGGGCTACATATCAAATCACAATTGGAATCGAACACTTAACAGTTCATATATGTCACGACCCTAGTTCACCAATTGTGAACACATCATGACGGCACCTAGTCTTCACGACTAGGTAAGCCTAACACATTGCGAAAGTAACAATATATACGAAATTTATAATCAAAAGCTAAATAACGTGAGTAATGTATACAGTTGCCACCTGGCACATACATTTTAACACTTTAAATTCTGAAACCATCCCAAAGACCTGGAAACCCACAGGCAACACAGGCTAAGAGTAATATATATCACTGCTCTAATTATTCGGAAAGTCTATAGCAAGGAAGAACAGAATAGCATCTAACTAACTAAAGGGGGTAGAGTGAGAGGGAGACTCTCCGGTCTGCGGACGTGGCAGATATACCTCAAGTCTCCGAAATGCTCCCTGCAGCTACTGATAATGTTCCTGCGTCGAGGTACCTGGATCTGTACATGAAAAACATACGCAGAAGAGGCATGAGTACACCACAGAGGTACTCCGTAAGTGTCAATCCTAACCTCGTTCGGGTAGTGACGAGGAAGGTCGAGGCCCTACTGAGATAAAAACATGATAATCAATAGAATAAGGAAAGACCATATGGATATAATCTACTGTGAGAATATAGAAAAATAATAAATAAGACAGTAACCGAGAACTAACACAGTAAATAAATAGAAGTGCGCATCACCACCGGATATCTATCATCCGGGATCTCCTGGTATCCCGAGGATCTCCTGGTATCCTCATCATATACTCGAGGGATCTCCTGGTATCCTGAAGATCTCCTGGTATCCTCATCATATGCTCGAGGGATCTCCTAGTATCCCAAGGATCTCCCGGTATCCTCATCATATACTCGAGGGATCTCCTAGTATCCCGAGGATCTCCTAGTATCCTCCATGTTTACACAAGGGATCTTTTAGTATCCCGAGGATCTCCTGGTATCCTCCTCTTTTATAATCATATATGTGCCAGGGATCTCTTGGTATCCTGCACTCTCAGTTGTAGAACGAAACACATACAAAGGGAGTTATCGGGATGCCGTTCCGTAGTCCTCAATTCATAACACCACACAATTCAAATAAGATAAATGCTAAGTAAGAACAATTAATATAATTTCTAGTCTAGCATGCTTCACGAAGATAATATAATACAGTTTAAGCAATTAAGCAAGTAAGTCAGCTAAACATGCTTATCATAAGCTAACACAGGTTAAATTGCATTTTAGAATAGGCAAATTCGCAAGAAAACAGAATTAAATATTCTAAGTAAAATGGATTTTCAACAACTAGCACAAGTACACGCTCGTCACCTCACGTACCGGGCATTTAAAATAACAAGTAATAGATCCTAAGGGGAGAGGTCCCCCACACAAAGTTAGACAAGCCACTTACCTCGAACCGGTGCAAAAATCAACTAAGGAACGATGCCTTTGCCACGAGTATCCGACTCTGAATGGCCAAATCTATTCAATCCAATTACGTAACGTAAATAACATTGCAAACAACTTATTTCATTATTAAAATTAAAGCTACGGTGCGAAAATAGGTAAAATAACCAAAATGCCCCTCAAGCAAACAGCTCGGAATCAAATAACTTTTGCATTTTTAGAACCCTCGTACTCTCACGAGTCTAACCATATAAAAATCTC
Organism: Nicotiana glauca; assembly: GCA_026770625.1. NCBI lineage: Eukaryota > Viridiplantae > Streptophyta > Magnoliopsida > Solanales > Solanaceae > Nicotiana > Nicotiana glauca. Next base: position 30,367 of record MU726637.1, on the reverse strand, counting down.
CCAAATCAGAGGTCATATGTCCACTCAAAATCACATAATTAAGTCTAAGAAGTTTCACCCATTTTTCCCAATTTTAGACCTTGAATTTGAATTCTAATGGTTGATTTAACTAGGTAATGAGGAAATATAACTAGAAAGGATCAAAGCGACATTACCCAATGATCTTCTCTTCAAAACCCACTCAAAATTGCCTTCACCCGAGCTCTCAATTGATTTTCCAACTTTTGTCGGATAAACCCTTATCAGAACAGTTATTTCCGCTTTTGCGTAGCGGTCCCTCTTTTGCGGAAGAACCAACCGTTTTTGTGGTTCCACTAAAGTGACCAGAGTCCGTTTTTGCGGACTATTAACCGTATTTGCGGTTCCGCTTATGCGGAAAGGAGACCGCTTCTGTGGTTTTCCTGAGGTGGTGCCCAATTCCGCTTATGCGATGAAGAAGCCGCTTATGCGGTGCCTCTTCTGTAGTACCCAAGCCGCAGAAGCAGAAATACCAGAAGATGAGAAGTTTAGTAGCTGCACACTTTAGGAATTCTACCCGTCGACCATCCGAAATCATCCTGGGGACCCCGGGACCCCAACCAAAAACTCCAATACCATCTAACACCTTATTCAAACTTGCACCAATCCTTAAACATATCAAACGACACCGGGAACCCGATTAAATCAAAGATTCAAGCCTAAGAACTTCAAGTTCATCCAAAATACGCTTTCGACCCAAAACCTACCCAAACCTCGCCCGAATGACCTGAAATTTTGCACGCACATCCAAAATGACATGACGAAGCTATAGAAACTTCTGAAATTCCAAACCGACTCTCGGATCAAAAACTCACTATCGGACTGGAAACTTCAAAAATTTAAACTTTAGCATTTCAAGTCTAAATGAGCTACGGACCTCCAAATTACATTCCGAATATGCTCCCAACCCCGTAATCACCTAACGGAGCTAACGAAACCATCGAATTTCCATTCCGAAGTCGTCTTCACACTATTCCGAATACGTGCCATTTTTCAACTCTTAAGCTCTCATTTAGGGACTAAGTGTCCCAAAACACTCCGAATCCTAATACCGAACGTCCCCGCAAACCAATAAAGCATAAATGAACTTAGGGAAAGCAGTTAATGGGGGATCGGGGTGTAAATTCCAAAAACGACCGGCCAGGACGTTACAATGTATTATCCAGTAGACTTCTTCGTCACTACAAGTCATATAGATACATCTCGCAGTACTAACATACTCATCACATGGACATCCAACCGACATTCTGGCTAATAGGGACAATATCGAGCATATAAGTTCAAAACACCTGCTCATACAATCAGCACCTCGGTGCTCAAGCCATAGGCAAGGATCCGGCCTCAAGTCCTCCAGACTGGCCCAACATCAAACTCACAGAGATCACATCTCGCCCCTTGATCGGGGAATCACAAGCCATCAAGGCACATCTGATACTGACCGCTAATGTGCGCATACAAATGCGTGGAAGGAATTTCAAGAGTTTCTTTTCAAGTTGAACCGAGGACGCACGATAAGAATTCAAGAATGTGAAGTTTTCCTAAAGGTTCTGCAGCCACTCGAGGATAAATACATATGTCTCCGTGCCGATCCACGAGACTCTACTAAACCTGCTCATAACTCGCGAGACCTAGTAACCTAGGCTCGGATACCAACTTGTCATGACCCAAACCCCGCTCCGGTCATGATGGCACCTCTCGTGAAGAAAAGGACAACCAACCAACCCTATTTGCCTCTTTCAAAAATAAATAAAACATGAATAAACAATTTTAAAGAAGGTTCAATATTATTACTTAGCGGAAGTACAACCAAACAGAGCCCAAATCGGGGTGTCACAAGTCACGAGCATCTAGAAGAGTCTAAATACAACTACAAGGCCAGTAGTATACAAAGTACAATTTAGGAATCATGGAAGAAATCTGGTGCCGCGAACATTGGTGGTCACCTTGCTCAGCCACGATAGCAAAATCTTCAACCAGCTCAAAACCCGATTTCGGGTGAACAAATACTTGCATCTGCACGCGAGGTGTAGGGAGTAAAGTGAGTACTCCAACTCAGTGAGTAATAAAATTAAATAATAGCTGAGCTGCAAGAAATCACGTAAAGCAAGCAACATGCTGTATAGAAGCCGGGTACAATTTTTATGAGAAAATAGTGAAATTTGTGAATCTTTAGAAATACCTTGGCTCAGTTCAAATCTCTTTTGAAAATGATCTTTTCAATTATTACGAAAACGATTTCAAAACAGTTAGTGCTGATAAGCACAGAAAGTCCGCTTCTCGGGCACAAATACCACAGTATAACAGGTAAAAAGACAAGTACATATACAAGGTGAGCACATCAAAGTTAAAATAGTTCCGGCCCCTCGGGCATGGTTTATCTTCCTAGTCAGTCATTGTTACCTGACCAAAATGCGTATTACATTGCCATTGTTACCAGTGGTTAGTCATTGTTACCTGACTAGTTAGTCATTATTACCTGACCAAAACACGTATAATAGTGCCATTGTTACCACTGTCTAAAATTTGTCCACTCTAGATGGGTACCCGCACTCACTGGGGGTGTACAGACTCCGGGGGGGGCCGTACAGCCTAGGCACAATATCAAGCCACCTCATGGCATATAAATAAGGCCTGAAAGCCTTCTCACATCACACTCGGGGCCTGAAAGCCTCCTCACAATGCACTCGAGGCCTGAAAGCTTCCTCACATATCACTCGAGGCCTGAAAGCCCCACTCATTGTAGAAAAATATCATAAGCCCCTCGGGCATCAATAAAATAGTAGTGCTCAGCTCAAACAACAGTGGAAATATTATTCAAGTCTCAAAGTTCAATTAAAAATGGCTGAGTTGTAAAACAGTATAATCAACAGGACTGAGTTCAAGTAACATATCAAGTAGTGAGGAAAGAGTGATAAAAATCCCGAAGGTTTCAAATTATTGGCACAAGCCCAAATATGGCAATCCGCCCAAATCATGATAACAACAAATATGTTCCAGTCAAATACGCAGTAAAATCATCAATCTAGACGGACCAAGTCACAATCCCCAATGGTGCTCTACCCGATGCTCGCTATCCGGCGTGTAAGTCACCTCAATATAGCACTACGTTGTGCAAATCCGGGGTTTCAAACCCTCAGGATATCATTTACAATCATTACTCACCTCGAACTAGTGAAATCTCTAGCTCGCGATTCCCTTGCAACTAAATCGGCCCCCATGCGCATCGAATCTATCCAACATCAGAGCGAATACGTTACAATATGTTAATGGGACAATACCCAATCGAAAAAAATTGAAAAATAGCAAAAATCTCGAAATTAGCAAAGCCCGAGCCACGGGCCCACTTCTCGAAAATGTTAAAATTTAACATCAATGGATTCCTCATCTTCTCACGAGCTCATACCTACCAAGAACTCTCAAATCCGAGCTCAAATGACCCATCAAATCCCAATTTGAAATATCAAAAACTCAAATCCTAGTTCATAAATTTTAGGCTAAATTCCCATAAATTTCAAGGTAAATTTCACATAATAATCGTGTTTTTAACTCATAAAACTTACCTCCAGTCAATCCCAGTCGAAACCCTCTTCAATTGCTCCCAAAAAGCTCTCAAAATGTTCAACAATGGAGGAAAATAACTTAGACTCGCGGATGAAATATCATTTAAAACCAATTCTACCCAGTCATTACCACATTTGTGGTCAAAATGTTGCTTCTGCGACTTCCGCTTATGCGGTCTCATTCCACTTCTGCGGAAAATCCCAAAAATCCAAGACCCACTTCTGCGACGTGAAATCCCACATCTGCGGCTTCGCAGATGCGGCTACCCAACTGCTTCTGCGAAAATAGTGGTCCCGACAAAATCTCGCTTCTGCGTGACCGCACCTGCGGTCCTATAACCGTAGGTGTGAAAACACCAGATACCAGTAGACCTTTAACATGCCAAAATTCCAAAACTCTCTGTTTAACCATCCGATCTCACCCCCAGGCCCCCTGGACCTCAACCAAAAATACAAACATGATCCAATACCTTATTCAAACTTGCTCCGATCATCAAAACACCACGATTAACACTAAAACCATCAAATTACATCAAATCCAAGCCTAAGTTCCTCAAATTCTTCCGAAACTCGCATTCGATCAGAAACCCAACCAAACCACCTCCGAATCACCTGAAATTTTGCACACACATCCCAAATCACCGAACGAAGCTACTGCAACTCTCAGAATTCCAATTTGATCCTCGGATCAAAATCTCACCTATCAACCGAAATTGGCCGAAATACTAACTTCGCCAATTCAAGCCTAATTCTGCACCGGGCCTCCAAAATCCATTCCGATCACACTCCTAAGTCACAAATCATCCCCCGAAGCTAACCGAATCAAAATCATATTCAAGCCCTATAACTCATAAGTCAACCTCTGGTTGACTTTGCAAACCAAGCCTTCCTTAAAGAGACTAAGTGTCTCATCTTCTACAATAACCAATCCAAATCTACTCTAACATACCAAATACTGATAATGAAACATGAAAAAGCATAAAATGGGGGAAATGGAGCGGTAACTCCTGAGACAACAGGTCAGGTCATCACAAAGATGGTTTGTTATTTTGGGGTACACCTGTCCTAGATGGACCCAACCCCTGTGTTGAGTCCCCTAAGTCAAATGCACATGATGCAAACGCTCTTACTAGGGATCCGACATGAATCTATGTTATTCTATGTTTATGAACCTAGGTTTATTTGTTCCAGACCTGGCTTACCCAAGCGGACAGCTCGAGCCGAGGGGGGTAGCGTACCGGGAATATAGAAGCTTCACCGATTTTGCAACTTGTCTGAACCATGCTCTAAAATTGGGATATGACTCTAACAGAAGAGAAGATACACGAAGTGCATCCTTCTCAAATGATTTAGAAGACTCGGAGGGAGGAGGGATTCGTAATAATTTAAGTACAGTTCAGCAATATCAAAGCGGTAAAAAGTGACATCTAGCACATTAAGATCAAACATGTGAAAATCACATAATAAATAAAGACAACTATAACAGATATTCCAAGCTTGAATTCTGAATTCTAAACCCTGAACCAGAAGTTCTAGGTTTTTATCCTCGGCAGAGTCGCCAGAGCTGTCACACCTCCTTTTTCACACCCTTGGAAGGGTATAGGGGGAGTTTTTTTCAATTTAAGTGACAATCGAAACAGGATTATTTAATTAAAAATCAGAGTCATCAATTAGGATAATTTATGGTGTCCCAAGTCACTGTTTTAAAATCCCAAATCGAGGAAAGATTGACTCTGTTTTACAGCCCGCAAACACAGAAATCCGTGTAAGTAATTCTGTTACCCCGAGAGAAGGTGTTAGGCATTCCCGGGTTTCGTAGTTCTAGAACTGTCGCTCAACTATTATTATTGGACTATTTATCTGATTTTAAAATACTTTTAAACCTATTGTGCATTTTTTAATTTTTTAGCCGCTTTTAATATTTCGGAAAAAATCCAACGTTATTTAAAACACATCGTAAGCCATGCTACATGAAATGCACCCGTAGTTCACGACACATTCTATTTAACCTTGTTGGAAATTAAGACCGGGTCACATGAAATGCATCCCCAAATTTTAGTACCCATGATAATTATATATTTAACGCGCCTAAAGCAAACTATGAAGTTCATTTTTAATATCTAAATTAAGACATTTGTGAGGGCCATAAATGATTTAACTTGCTTATGGCACGCCTCAAATCTATTTTTACGAGGGTCATAGGTGACATAATTAAATGGCACACCTCATCCAAATTACAAGAATTACTTTAAACAGTGCAATTTGAGGCCATGTTGCATAACTACTAATTACAAGGGCGTACTATGCTTTTAGGCGTTTGGGCCAAGCCTATTGCATACATAATCCGCAGCAGTCTTTTAAATAGGGACCTGGGCTCGACAGCAAGCCCAAAGAAGGTAAGGCAAATAATTTCCCCATTTTATAAGTGGCCACGCACCTCTAACCCAAGATAGGCTAAGTCTGATAAAAGAATAATGTTAAAGGGGTATGGGACTCAATATCGAGTCCCCACAGAACAAAAGGTTATAATCGAGGCTTGAAGAACAAGAAAGTAAGATTCAACAAAAAAACTTATATTCAACATATTTCCCACATTTTGGAGTGCACATTTACATCTCATATGTTGTCCACAGTCGAGGAAATACTTGAAGGTCAAGAGAAAACCACGATAGTGAGGAACTTAGCAACAGCCGTAGATCAGCAACACCAACACCAATTTTTAGCGCACTTTAGATAATTTTAACCTAGATGGACAAAAATTCTTTGAAGCTTTCAAACTCTTCCAACAATGAAATCAAAGAGCAATTTCCAGCAATTTTCAAACCAAAAGAATGCAGAAAAGTTGAGTGTTTTTTTTTTAGTATATCTCTCTCAGCCGTTTCCAAACTTTTGTATTCTGATCTCTGCCTTGAAAATCAAGGAAATGGGACCTTTATAAAGGGGTTTTAGGGAAGCAGTAGTTAATTTTTAAACTTACCATTTACCCCTTTCCCAAATTTTAACTATTCACTTCAGATCCCAATTTAAAATCTGTTTGTTAATCTACTCCAAATCCTACCTTCCTGGAAATTTTCCAAACGGTTAGGGAATATTTCCCCTATTTGATTTTTCTAAGCTACCCTTCAAATGTCTATTAATTACTTCAACAACCAGACTAACCATAGACTTCCCCAAATTCCCTTGGGCTTCTGCATTACCGGACTCTAATAGCCTTTGGGCTTCTGAACTAGCAAGCCCACCCTCCAATCCTAAACAAACAAATCATAAGGAATTTCGGATCCTTTTCTCTCTATTTTTTTTTAAAAAAAATCCAAAGAAACAGAACAAGGGCAAAAAGACCAATTAAAAAAATGAAATTAGCTGCTGCTAAACTAGTAGTAATAATTTAAACAACTATAAACTAATATGTCCTTTCATGCAAGCAAAAATGGATTTGAAAAAGAGAGAAAGAAAAAGGAAAAATCAAAAGAAGATAAGAACAGAAACAAAAAAATAACAATAAAATAAAAGCAAAAATATGAATAACTAACCAAAGAAATCGGCGAGTAGTGGCAAAAGAAGCAGAGATGAACAAATGGCCACGTTTGATATGCTTCATCGAGGCTAGAAACTCACCCTAATGAACTCCCTCAAGCAAGAGTGCTCTGTCAAGGCGAGCTTCGAACCCTGATGAGCCGTGAATTTTGACACGACTCCAACACTAAAATTAGATTAAAGCTTAGATTCCAAATTTGACAAACTCTAGGGTTCGTTTGCAAAAATTGCCAAGAGTTTTGGGTATGGGGAGACATAGGGACTGTAGGGTGCAAATTTGGGCGAATTTGGGTAAGTTAGGGTTCGGGGGTCCATGCTTTGATCTCAGATTCGAAGAGTTCGATGGAGATTTGGTGAAAATGGTTGGTGTGTTTGGAAAGGGGAGGGAACGGTGGGTGGTGTGATGTTAATTTGGGGTGGCTTGGAGCCCGCCGCCGGCCGGTGGAGGCTTAGAAATTTCAGGGCGGCGGGTCTTCTAGGTTTTAGGTCTGAGAGAGATGAAGAGAAACTGAACAGGGTCCTAGGTTGTTTGGATGGCATTCAGACACTTTTAAGAGAAAAGGGGGAAGGCTTACACCGCCGTTGGATGAAATAAAACGAAGGACCAAGATTAATTTTAAACTCTTGAACTCAAAACGACATAGTATTTCTACCATACGATGTCGTTTTAGGGGGCTCATGGACTGAAGGCTTTGGACCGGTTATGGGACTTGGACCTGGTGTATTGGGCCACATCATAGTTTGGGTTTCCACCAAATTGGCCCAATAATTCAAACTTTCCTTCTCTTTTATATTATAATTATTTCCTTTTCATTTTCAATTAATTAAAACCTAGATTGGACTCTTATTTACAAAATTAAGCTAATTATCTAATATAATATTTGTAAAAAGTAATTACTCCTAAAAAGAAAATTACTAATTTAAAATTAAAAGGTTAAAAATGCAAAATAAACCAATTTTTATGATTTTTATTTTTTATAGAATAAACAATTGACTAATTAACCTTTAAAATATTTTTTTAAAATGACGTAAATGCATGGTATTTTTTGGCTTTTTCATGATCTCTTAATAAAAATAAACATGCACAAAAATGCATATAATTAGCACAAATTTCCGCAAAATCCTATAAAATTGTAAAAAAATGGATTTTTTTTTGTATTTTATGGGAGTAATTCACATAGGGCAAAAATCATGTGCTCACACTAGACTAGTCGATCAGCAGTGCAGTCGACGGTCCCATGCCTTTCCCTCTCAAGTTCTCCACTTGAGAGTACCAGTCTAGACCATTCTTTAAACCTTTCTCCAATACCAAATGTACATGCATCATGTTAAACCTAGTACGGGTTAGAATGTTGTTAATGTAATAGCCCGCTAAGATAAGTCTTGCCCAAAGTCCGACGGGATTTCCACAATCCCAATGGACACCACCGTGTTATGTGCACTACTTGGAGAAAATATGCCAATATAATTAAGTGGTCGAATCTCGAGGGGGAAAGGGCTAACCTTATTTGTTTGCAGAAAATGAAGCACGAAGTCCCCAGGTTTGGCATGATTCAAAACATCCCACCTTTGCTACTTGACTAGTGAAAAGACCTTGCACCTTGCGATAAGAATCATGTGAGAAGGGTACTTGGTGACTTGCCATCCTTGCTCAGCATCCAACCAAATAAGGAATTGATTGATGCTGCTACTATGTTTGGGATGAGAAAAGAGCTGTCTTCCACTTTGGTGACATAGAAATGACTTCCCTTCTAGAAGAAATAGGAGGTTTCGCTACGTTTCCATGGGATAGTCTAGGATTACTAGTGCTAGAGAATCGCACCTATCGCGGTTTTCTAAAGATGCTAGGTTTTAAGAAAAATGATGATTTTTTTAAAGAAATCAGACATCCTATTTGACTTTATTTATGAGCGTTACGGGCACAGTAAGTCATATCGCCTTTATCATGATGAACTCGCCATTACTTCTTTGGGTTGGATGCACCACCGGGTTTATGTGTTCATCGTCTGCATCTTGGGGTTGTTGTTATTTCCAATGAAAAGGATTCATACCCGTTTAGCCATGGGCGCCAGGACTTTGATAGAAGGCATCGAGGGACAAATATATACCATTATCCCCATGATCCTAACTGAAATGTACCACGCTCTAGATCGGTACAAGCAGGGATTCGGGCACTTCAAAGGTTGTAATATGTTACTGCAAGTCTGGCGATTGGAACACTTTCAGAGAGGAGAATATCGTCAAGAGCTTCTACGACGGATGTTTAATGACTACATAACTTACCATCACCCAAAGAAAATAACATTTATCCCATATACGTTTGCACAGCCTGGAAATACTGTAAGTTAGGTGTGTTTCTTCAGTAATCTGATAGACGAGCAAGTACATTGGATTTTTGAATGGTCTCGTAGCAGTGAGTTCTTCATCAGGTCAAGAGAGACTACCCTTTTGGTACTGTTGAGAGGAATCTATCCTTATGCTCCGATAAGGGTAATGAGACAAGGGGGAAGAAAATAGATCATACATTGAGTTTACGACATGGTCCAGTACAAGGCAGATTTCAAAGGAGACATCATTCCATTCAAGTTCGAGGCACAACATATGTGGAACTGGAAGATCATGGTGGAAGAAGAAACTATTGATCCAGAGGGTATCATACCGGTCATGTGTACTTCTACCCATCATGGTTGGTTGACGATATAGCGAGAGATGTCAAGCCGGGAATCAATCTAAAAAACAAGATCATAGATGATGTTGTTGAGGCACAGATCAAGTATATGAGGCTAAGAAAAAGGGTTTTCAAGTCTAAAGCTTGACATCTAGAACAACACAAAGTGGACATGGAGGCAATTAATGAAAGGAAGGAAATTGCCACTAAGTCAACAGAGAGATTGGAATATCTGGAAAAAGGATTGATGGAACTTGAGGGGAAGATGAGAAAGAGGCTTTCAGATGTTAAAGCATGGATGGCAGTGAAGGAGGGCATCTAGCGAAGGCTTACTTATTATTGGATATGCACAATCTGGGGAACTTGATTGATGGAGTCAAGAGAGCCAAGCACAGAGAAGGTCCTTTTGGGACCAAGTAGATAAGGAAATTATGTTCTTTTATTGTTTTCTAACTTAGTTTTAGATTTATATAGTAATAAGGCCAAATGCCATTACAAAATTTATCATTATTGTCGAACGACGACGGGTTAATATTTCGACAAGTTCGAAATAACACCCTTTAAGGCCAAGGGCCTTTGCTAGTGAGGGTTTGACACATTTTCACATTAATGAAATGGCGCAATTATTGGCATCAATTTTCTCCAAGTCTATGTGTCGCTTAGGCCAACCTCGGGCACAATGTGGTCCCCTTAATTAGGATGCGAATTTATTGCATGACTTTGTGAAACATGTTTAATACTCTAAGCATTCTTTCAATATCCCTTACTAACTTGGTTACCTTTTGATTTTTCTTTCTTTTGATTATTCTCATTCCCAAAGGTTGGTTCGTGAATATTGGCATCATCAGCATATCACACTAGATCCAAAGGTCCTCCACCTCCTCCTTCACCAAGTGATCCTAAAGGAAAAAGCAAATTGAAAGGGAAAATGGATGATTTGAGTGGTATTAGGAAATGCTACTATGGCAGAGAACGTCGAAACTTCATATGGCTAAAGTACTCTGGCACAGAATGAACCGGTCTTACATCTAGAACAGAAAATCCTGGAGCTACAAGGAGAACTTAAACAGGTCCAAAACCTGGCGAACCTTTCTCTCACCGTCAATGTCCCTGATGTTAACCAGCAAAATCCGACTACCCAAAACCAAGCACCACCACAAAACACACAAAACCAAAATCCACTGCCAAATCCTCTTGCACCACACCAGTACCCCATACCTCCTCAGAACCTTAACCCTCTATCAATACCTACTCCTCAATAATACCACCATAATACAACTCAATGCCCACAAACCACCACTTATCACACTCTCTAGTGTCATACCTCCTTTTTACACTACACCCCGAAAGGTGTAAGAATAAAGGGAGTTTTTCTAATTTAAGGACAATCGAAACGGTATTTATTTATTTAAAGAATTTAAAGTCGCCACTTGGGAGATTTATGGTGTACCAAGTCACCGGTTTAAATCCCGAATTGAGGAAAATATTGACTCGGTTTTATAGTCCGCAAACATAAAAATCCAGGTAAGGAATTCTATTAACCCGGGAGAAGGTGTTAGGCATTCCCGAAATCCGTGGTTCTAACACGGTCGCTTAACTATTATTATTGGCATAATTATCTGATTTTAAAATAATTTGAACCACTATGTGCATCTTTAAACTTTAGAACTTCTTTTATTTGTTTTTTAAAGAAGATTTAACGTCGTCTAAAATATGTCTTTGGATCACGTCACTGCTTTTATTTGTTTTTTAAAGAAGATTTAACGTCGTCTAAAATATGTCTTTGGATCGCGTCAAATGAAATATATCCGCAATCCAAAACACATTTTATTCAATGTTATAAGGATTTGGATTTGGGTCATATGAAATGCACACCCGAGTTTAGGAAGATAATATAATTAAAGTAGCGCGCCTAAAGCAACTACGCGTTTTCAGCTTTGCGAGGGCCATGGAAATGTGCTATACGGTGCGCCTCGAATTCTAAT
>MU726633.1:0-18951 GCA_026770625.1 Nicotiana glauca | reverse complement strand
TTTTGTTGGCCCAATAGTAGAGTCCCTACTCATTAGATGCTCGTGACTTGTGACACCCCGGTCGGGCTGTATTGGGTTGTATTTATACTGATTAATTCATATTCGAACTGTTATATAACTGATTAACTGCTTTAAGTGGTGTTCTGAGATGGTCTGGCTGGCCTTGTCTTCACGAGAGGCGCCATCACGACCGGGTTTGGGAATTGGGTCGTGACAGTTATAATCAAACTTTGTTGTATTTGCTTGTATTTAAAATAAAAGTATAGAATAAAAGAGAAAAATATGGTAAAATACTTACCTTAAATCCAGAATTTAATCATGAAGAAAGTTAAGGGAACAATTGACAATCATTATGCTCAATCACAAAGTTTCTACTCAATTGGTTAGAGTCTCGTGCTGATAATGTGTTATAAAATAACAAAAGAAGGAGAATAGTATTGCAGAGAAAAGTAGGGAAAAAGAATTCTTATTGATTTGGGATGAATTACAATGGAATAGAACCTTTTATTTATAGAGAGAGGGTAACTTAGCTACCAAGTAATAAACCCTAGAATCTCTCTAAATATAGACATTCACCTTAAATAGAATCTTATTTATAACATTATTTTTATTTTTAAATGACAACAAATTGATAGAAAATCCTAATATTTTGGAAAGTATGACAACTATCAATAGATTACTTTAAAATAAAATAAAATTGCACGGAGCACCCTAGTTGGTTGCCCCAATTTAACCTATACCCTTTTTTTAAACTTTTAACTTGTACCCACTTTTTAAACAATTTCAACCTCCTTTCTCCTCCTCCTTCTCCCAGTGATCTCCAATCTCCTGTAACATAAGTTCATTTTACATTTGTACACCTTCCGATCTCAATCACACAATTCTCACCAAGTTATATAATAACATACTCAAATAGTTGATTTATTTGGATCATTTTGTACAATTTTAACCTTTCGTATACTCTTCAAGATGAAATACAGTCCAGTAGCCAGGACGACTAATAAGAAGTGAAATTTTGGCATTTTGTTCCTTCCCTGTTTTGTTTATTAACAGAAATGTGAGAGGAAATCAATTTTTTTAACCTATTCAAAACTTTATTGTTCTCATACTAGTTACAAAAAAAATTATAGATAAACCATCTTACTATACATAAGCTATTCGCTGAAGTTCGACAGTCAAAAAAAAACTTCAACTCTAGAGCTGAAGTTTGCCAGTTACAAAACAAAAACTTCGCCAGTAACAAAATAAAAACTTCAGCTCTAGAGCTGAACTTCAGACCCGACTACTAGAATGCTGAAGTTTTGCGTGAATGCCTTTGCTACTTCAGCCCCGTATGCTGAAGTTATGCAAAAAAATGGGTACGCTTGTAATTTTTTTTTGCAAAGCAGGCACAAGTTAAAAAGTGACTCAAAAAGCGGGTATAGATGCAAATGCCCCATAAATTGTAAAATTGTGGCAAAAAACTATAAATTTACCATTAATGACTAGGAAGCTTGTAGATGTTAATTTTTAAATACGGAGTTACGAAATTGGGTGTCAAAACACTGTATTCTGGAAGGTGACCAAGTGCTTCTCTCTTTTCTGGAAGCTCGAAGTAGCTATCACTCAATCAAAGGCTTTAGCGAATCCAACAACGAAGTTTCGCCTTTGTTGCTACCCCCAAAACCGAAGCTGTCATGCACATCATCATAGCCCTCGGAGGTAGTCCTAATGTAGCCATTGATATATCCTCCAATGAACAATGTCTTGGAGCACGAATACCATGCACCACCTTATTCAAATCCTCCCAGAAGTGTTTATTGACCTCCTCATCCTAGCCCTCTTGGGTGCGTAAGCATTAATAACATTGATAGTAAGCCTCCCAAAAACCAGTTTAATAGTTTTCAACCTATCGTCCACCCTTTTAATCTCCACCACCTGTCCTCTAATATTCCTAGCAACTAAGATACATACCCATTCATACACTTCAAGCCTCCTGATACCACATCTTAAACCCGTCTATATCCCTAGCCTTAGAACTCGTCCACCTAGTCTCATGGATACAAGCTATGTTGATCTTCTTCTTCTAAAGAATATTCATTAACTCTATAGATTTTTCCATTAGAGTTTCGATGTTCCAGGATCCAGTTCTTAGCCTAGACACTCCCTTGCCCCCCGCCCCCTGCCCCATATAAGGTCAAGACCTTATTCTACTATCTTTCACTAAAGGCGCTATACTTAAGGGTAAATTATCACTAGATAAAAGACTACTCTAACAGGGTAAGTTATCATTAAAGGAAATGTTGGACTTTAAGCCATTGGGCTTTAAAGTAGAAGAATTGTGAATTGGAAATGGAGGGAAATAAAATGGAGGGAAAATGAAAATTTGAAGAAGTGAACTTTTGTCTTGCACTTTATCCCTCATTAGTGAGGGACAACGACATTTGTGTGCTTATATATAAAATCACTTCTTAAAGCTCTTAAAAGGAGTTGAAGAGAATGAACCCTCGCGCCGTCGCCGTCGCTCGCTCGCTCGGCTTTGGCTTTGGATTTGGATTTGTCCAATGATCGATCGATAAGATTATTTTTGGACAAAATTTATTAAATTATTTAATAATTAATTAAATGCCTAATCAGTGCTGAAAATACGCCAGAACGTTCAGAGGGCCTCTCTGGTCGCGGTTCTGCCGCGACCTCGGTAGAACCGCGGCAGGCAGATTCAGAGATCCTCTCTAACCACGATTCTGCCGCGACCGCGGTAGAACCGCGGCAGGCAACGTATTCTTCTGAAAAGGCACCTTTTCCAGACACCTCTTCTGATAATTGCCTATAAATTCTGAGGCAAGGCTCCATTTTCTATACACGAAAAACAGTCCAGAACTTCTTTCTTTCTGAATATACTGCATCCTAATTCGCAGTCTCTCTCTCTCAAATTCGTAAGTGTGATTTTGCTCCGTTCTTTGAGTTCGTTGGTATCCTGCAGTTTGTATTGCCACTGTTGCAGGAAGGTTTATTCCGTTTTATCCTGGGAGGATTTAATCCATTACCTTGGCAACGTGTGAGGGGGTTAAAATTCCTTAAGGACACACAAGAAAATTGTGGACTCGGAAATTTCTGATTCTTCTACATTTCTTTATTCTTCTAACAGTTTTCTGTTTTTTTTTTTTTTTAACACAGTGATGCATGCAAGCTTAAGGAATTTTAATTTATTACTAACGTTTCTGTGTTGATTATTAAATTATTTTCTACATACTTTGTTGGAGACTAAAGCCTTGTTGCTTTCTACTCCATTAATTGTTTCTGTCCGGTTTAAAGTACATAAAAACTTTGCCGGAATAATAAACGTACGGGTTTGAAGTATATAAAAACTTCACCATTGTTACGTGTTGTATGTTTGGTTTGGTATTCGGTTTGAAGATATCAAAACTTCACTGATTTAACAAAGTTCTGTATTGTTTTTGACTTTACAGAAATATGACGAATGAAAACCAAACTAATGGAAGTGTTGCGGGAACGGGTGCTACTTTGACGAGTGTTGCTGCCTCGTCAAGCCGTTCTACTCCTGCCCATGCTATGGCACCGGCAGAAAAACCCGAAAAGTTTTCCGGTATTGACTTCAAACGCTGGCAAATGAAGATGCTCTTCTATCTTACTATGTTGAGTTTGCAACGTTTCATCAAGGAGGATCCTCCGGTCATGGCTGAAAATATTCCGGATGATGAACGACTTGTTGTAACTGAAGCATGGAAACATTCTGATTTCTTGTGCAAAAATTACATTTTGAGTTGTTTGGAAGATGGCTTGTACAATGTCTATAGTGTCATGGAAACTTCAAAAGCGTTATGGAATGCGCTTGAGAAGAAGTACAAGACTGAGGATGCCGGACTTAAGAAGTTCGTGGCTGCAAGGTTCCTGGATTTCAAGATGATTGACACTAGGTCGGTCATAACTCAAGTCCAAGAACTACAAGTCATTGTACATGACCTCCTTGCTGAAGGTATGACCCAAATCAATAATTTTATTAATAAGATTTATCTTATTATTAATCCTGAATTTGTTATTGAAGGTATGGTCATAAATGAGGCCTTTCAAGTCGCTGCTTTCATTGAGAAGCTACCTCCGCTGTGGAAGGATTTTAAGAACTATCTTAAACACAAACGGAAGGAAATGACTCTAGAAGACTTGATTGTTCGTTTGAGGATAGAAGAGGACAACAAAAATGCTGAAAAGAAGTCACGTGGAAACTCGACAATTGTGGGGGCAAACATTGTTGAGGAGGCACCACAAAATAAGAAGAGGAAGAAAGCTTCTGGACCAAAGAATTACCCAAGCAAGAAGAAGTTCAAGGGTAATTGCCACAATTGTGGAAAAACTGGGCATAAGGCAGTGGATTGTCGTGCGCCAAAGAATGATAAGAAGAAAAAGAATCAAGCCAACATGGTTGAAGATGAAATGGAAGACTTGTGTGCCATGTTGTCAGAATGCAACTTGGTAGGAAATCCGAAAGAATGGTGGATAGATTCTGGAGCCACCCGCCATGTTTGTGCTAACAAGGAATTATTTTCTTCTTATGCCCCTGCAGGTCCCGACGAGACTATCTTCATGGGAAATTCATCTACGGCCAAAATTGAAGGAGTTGGCAAGATTGCATTGAAGATGACGTCGGGAAAAATAGTGACTCTAAACCAAGTCCTCCATGTTCCAGAAATTCGCAAGAATCTTGTGTCTACCTCACTTCTTGTCAAGAATGGATTCAAATGTATTTTTGTTTCTAATAGTGTTGTAATAAGTAAGAACGATTTGTATGTAGGAAAAGGTTACCTAAGTGAGGGCCTTTTCAAGCTAAATGTAATAGCAGTTCCTATCAATAAAGTGAATGCTTCTTCTTACTTGCTTGAGTCAAACACTTTATGGCATTCGCGTTTAGGTCACGTAAACTTCAAAACATTGCGAAAGATGATAAATCTAGAAGTATTGCCAAAATTTGATTGCATCAATTCCAAATGTCAAATATGTGTGGAATCAAAGTATGCTAAGCATCCTTATAAGTCCGTTGAAAGGAATTCAAGTCCTTTAGACTTAATTCACACAGATATTTGCGACATGAAGTCAACACCATCTCGCGGTGGGAAAAAGTATTTTATTACTTTTATTGACGATAGCACGAGATACTGCTATGTTTATTTACTTAATAGTAAAGATGAGGCAATTGATGCTTTCAAGCAATACAAGAGTGAAGTTGAAACGCAACTAAACAAAAAGATCAAAATGATAAGAAGTGATAGGGGTGGCGAATATGAATCTCCTTTTGAAGAAATATGTTTGGAAAATGGCATTATCCACCAAACAACTGCCCCTTACTCTCCACAATCTAATGGAATTGCGGAAAGGAAGAATCGAACGTTGAAGGAGATGATGAATGCATTGCTAATAAGTTCTGGCTTACCACAAAACTTGTGGGGGGAAGCTATACTTACAGCTAACCGAATAATCAACCGTGTACCTCATAGTAAAACACAATCCATTCCTTATGAGATGTGGAAAGGAAGGAAGCCTAGCTTGAAATACTTCAAAGTGTGGGGGTGTTTAGCTAAGGTACAAGTTCCTAAACCTAAAAGGGTTAAGATAGGTCCAAAAACGGTTGATTGTGTGTTTATTGGATATGTAACCAATAGCAAGGCATATCGGTTTCTGGTTCATAAATCAGAAAATCCTGAGATTCACATTAATACGATAATAGAATCAGATAATGCTGAATTCTTTGAAACTATTTTTCCATATAAAAAGGAAAGTGAAGTGACCTACCAAAAGTCAAAACGACTTCGGGAGAAAATAATAGATGGTATGCCTAATGAAGAAAATCCGAGAAGGAGTAAACGTCAAAGGACATCTACTTCATTCGGTCCAGATTTTCTGACTTTTCTGTTAGAAAATGAGCCTCGTACCTTCAAGGAAGCAATGTCTTCATCAGAGGCACAATATTGGAAAGAAGCTGTCAATAGTGAAATAGAATCCATATTGAGCAACCATACTTGGGAATTGGTTGATCTTCCTCCAGGTAACAAAACGTTGGGTTCTAAATGGATTTTCAAGAAGAAAATGAAAGACGATGGTACTATTGACAAATACAAGGCAAGACTTGTTGTCAAAGGATTTAGACAACGAGAAGGTCTTGACTATTTTGACACATACTCGCCGGTAACAAGAATTACATCCATTCGGATGCTAATAGCGTTAGCCGCCTTGTATGATCTTCAAATCCATCAAATGGATGTAAAAACAGCCTTCTTAAATGGTGATTTAGAGGAAGAAATCTACATGGACCAACCCGAGGGGTTTGTGGTTCCGGGAAAAGAAAAGAAGGTGTGTCGACTTGTTAAGTCTCTTTATGGACTAAAACAAGCACCCAAGCAATGGCATGCGAAATTTGACCAAACAATGTTGTCAAATGGCTTTAAGATTAATGAATGTGATAAATGTGTTTACATTAAGAACGTTCCAAATCATATAGTCATTGTTTGCTTATATGTTGATGATATGCTAATAATGAGCAAAGACATTGCCGACATTCAAGCTACTAAGCGCATGCTTGCTAGTAAGTTTGATATGAAAGACTTAGGAGTTGCCGATGTAATTCTAGGAATTAAAATCAAGAGGACTCCTCAAGGTCTAGCTTTGTCTCAATCACATTACGTGAAAATGGTACTTGAAAAATTCAAACATTTGGAATTTAGAAGTGCAAGGACTCCAATTGACTTAAACCATCATCTTATGAAGAATAAAGGTGAAAGTACGTCTCAATTGGAGTATGCTCGTGTGTTGGGAAGCTTAATGTACATCATGAACTGTACACGACCTGATATAGCTTGTGCGATAAGTAAACTTAGTCGATTCACAAGTAATCCCAACAAACATCACTGGGTGGCAATGAAACGAGTTCTGGGATACTTGGAGTATACTCAAGACTACGCTTTGCACTACAATAAATATCCTGCAGTTATCGAAGGATATAGTGATGCAAATTGGATAACCGGCTCAACAGAAACAAAGTCCACAAGTGGATATGTGTTTACTGTTGGTGGAGGAGCAGTATCTTGGAAGTCTTCTAAACAGACGTGTATTGCTCGCTCTACAATGGAATCAGAGTTTATAGCATTGGATAAAGCCGGTGAAGAAGCTGAATGGCTTCGGAATTTTTTAGAAGACATTCCGTTCTGGCCAAAACCTTTGGCTCCTATTTGCATACATTGCGATAGTGAGGCTGCAATAGGACGGGCAGGGAGCGTTATGTATAACGGAAAGTCTCGTCATATACGACGAAGACATAATACCGTTAGACAACTACTTTCTAGTGGAATTATCACTATTGATTATGTAAGATCAAAGGATAATGTTGCGGATCCGCTTACAAAAGGCTTAACTAGAGAGGGAGTTGAGAAATCATCTAAGGGAATGGGACTATGGCCGAGGACAAGTCAACATGGCGGTAACTCTACCTAGAATTTTGGATGTTCCGAGATCTAGGTTCAAGGAGCTCAAACAAAGTTGTGATTGACCGGTTCAACATTGTCAAAATAATATCTTTGGTCCATTCTCATGATGAAGACAATGTTCAGTAACAAGGATAGAACTTTACATGTTCTTTAATGATTACCTAAGTTTGATGAGGTATTTATCAAATAGTGTCAATCTAAAGGATTACACGTTTAGGAATCACCTATGTAAGTGTGAAGTGAAAGCCGCTTCAATGAGAATTCTGTAAGGCCAATTCTCTATGCACTTATGAGACCAGGCGGTGTTCATGGCTGAAACGAACACAACAATGAGAACTACAAGACGGTTAAGGGTTGATTGTGTGACATATGGTTGTCTAGGTATACACTAAAGTTCGACGGTTCAAAGATATCAAATCTACCGATTGACCGAGTATATCCGACATATGTTCACTACGGAAAGTTCAAAGGGAAACCTACTTATCTAGATGCAATTAATTCTTACTTGGAAAATCACATAGCTTTCATCTATGATCTTTCTTGATACAGCCATTCCCATTCATGTGGGGGATTGTTGGACTTTAAGCCATTGGGCTTTAAAGTATAAGAAGTGTGAATTGGAAATTGAGGGAAAATGAAAATTCGAAGAAGTGAACTTTTGTCTTGCACTTTGTACCTCATTGGTGAGGGACAACCACATATGTGTGCTTATATATAAAATCACTTCTTAAATCTCTTAAAAGGAGTTGAAGAGAATGAACCCTCGCATCGTCGTCGTCGCTCACTCAGCTTTGGCTTTGGATTTGGATTTGGATTTGTCAAATGATTGATCGATAAGATTATTTTTGGACAAAATTTATTTAATTATTTAATAATTAATTAAATGCCAAATCACTGCTGAAAATACGCCCGAACGTTCAAAGGGCCTCTCTGGCTGCGGTTCTACCACGACCGCGGTAGAACCGCAGCAGGCAGATTCAGAGAGCCTCTCTGACCGCGGTTCTGCCGCGACTACGGTAGAACCGTGGTAGGCAATGTATTCTTCTGAAAAGGCACCTTTTCTAGACACCACTTCTGATAATTGCCTATAAATTCTGAGTCAAGGCTCCATTTTCTATACACGAAAAACACTCCATAACTTCTTTCTTTATGAATATACTGCATCCTAATTTGCAGTCTCTCTCTCTCAAATTCGTAAGTGTGATTTTGCTCCATTCTTTGAATTCGTTGGTATCCTGCAGTTTGTATTGCCCTTGTTGCAGGAAGGTTTATTCTGTTTTATCCTGGGAGGATTTAATCCATTACCTTGGCGACGTGTGAGGGGGTTAAAATTCCTTAAGGACACACAAGAAACTTGTGGACTCGGAATATTTCTGATTCGCTACTATTTTCTAGATTTCTTTAATTCTCCTAATAGTTTTTTTATGATTGTTGGTTTAACACAGTAACGCTCACAGGAAATACTACGCAAATACAACAAATCAAAACAGCTAAAAGGCAATAGAGATAGGGAAGAAAACAAACAAGCATGACATGATAAAATACATGAATATAACTAAAACTATAGGCACTAATCAGGAAAAGCGATAGGCAGTCAATAAAGCAGGCCAGAACATAACTTAAACAAGGGCACTTAGTTTCTACAACAAAGAAGCCAAATAATTATGAACCGATACGAATAGCTAAGTATTTACCAACTATATTGTTTAACCAAAAAGTAGAATTTCGGCCAAAGCTATAATTTAAGATAAAAATCGGGTTACTGATAATCAGGAGACGAAAAGAATAAGAGACTCTTAAGAATCAGTAAATAAGTTTGTATTTCAGTGTAATATCAATGGTATTCCGCCCCTTTACAAATGTTGAGACCTTCTCCTTTTATAGTTGATTATTCTAGGAAAAGGTGTAATGCCTTAGTCTTAATGAGGCAATTATGAGCATTAAATGACGTTAAATGAAACGTTACATAATCATTCTTATTCAATACCGATTCGCTAACGTATTTGGCATTTAATACTGAATTTGGACTCCTTTATGTCATCAGATTCATATCTTCAATTCCTTCTGATCTCCTGGCTTTAAATGAGTTTAATAGGTACGAGACTCGTATCATTTGAATAGCATCTCGTGCCTATTTAATTTTCTTCTCTTCGTATCTATTGTCGCTCGTGCCTCTTAACTGATCATCATGTTTTGACCATTTGACCAGTCTACGTGTCATACCACGTCATCTTCAATATAAATTCATTTTTTTCCCAATACAGATAGTCCCCTCACTATCCATTTATTTATCAATTAAATAATTGGGAAGTAGATCTTCATAAAAGAGAATTTTTGCCATAATCAATGTTATGACAGTACTGATGCCTCAGTTATCTTTTCTATTTAATGGTCTGTACACGTGTTATCTTCTGATTGGTTCTGCAATTTTGCAACCTATTTTTCAAGGTTTCTTCATCCCCTCTATTCACGAAGTGATAGTTGCCTTTATTATAGGCTTACCATTACTACACTCCTTAGTTTGACAGTTGCTATTATGTACATATTTCACCCCTTTTCCTTTGTCTTCTTCTTCACAAGTCTTCAACCAATACTTTATCACTTACTTTTGCTCTTTTCTCCTTTAATTCATCCCTTCTCAATAATGTCATCTTCAAACCCTAACCCTAGGAAAGTCCCAATTCTTGATAACTTCCCCAATGCCCCCGTAAGACATAGAAGAGGCAGAGAAGGTAGGCTTCGTAGCCTAGGGTCCACTCGTGATGGTTCATCTGGTTCTATCACTCCTTCTTCTGGTTCAGGCATTAGAAGCTCTATATCAAAGGCTCCTTCTTCTAAAGGTAAAGAACTTTCTGAACCTCTCCAGGAACCCTTAGTCGAAGAAATTGTACCCAATGACTTATCTTTTGGGAATGATAGAAAATTCCTTCAAGAACAGGTGATTAATTTAGAGAAAGCCGACACCTATCCTTCTCTAATAACTGATCCTTTGATTCCCACTGTTCGAAAAGATTGTAACTGGAGAAATAATCTTCGTATGATGATTCCTAATCCAAACCAGAGAGTTTCTTCTTTCAAAATTGGATTTTCTTTTGTTTATACTTATTCCTTCACTTTGGGATTTAATCCTGCTATTGACCCAATTATACTTGACTTCTGCCGTTTTTTCAAAATTTGCTTAGCACAAGTTGGCCCCCTAGTATGGAGAGCTATGGCTTGTTTGAGATATTTGTCTACCAAAGCCAATATTAACTTTACTTTTCCCCATCTTATTCATTTATACAATCCCAGGTTATTTATCCATGGGGTTTTTACCTTGACTGCAAGAAGTAAGAAGGTTTTGATAAGCCCCGAGGATGACAACGATCGTGGGTGGTATACTCCTTACGTTGCTGTACGTACGGTTGATTTGTTGGGTGAAACAAATACCCCCTTCCCTGAGAAGTGGAACTTTGCATGTAAGTTTTCTTTCACTTACCGTGTCTATTTTTAAGAATTTCAACTTCTTTTCTAATTTCTTCTCTTTTTGGTTTTCCGTAGCAACCATGGGAGATGTGGAACCCGTTCTTAATTTTCGTGGTTGGGTAGAATCAATTTTGAAAGCTGCGCCTATGGAGGCGAGTACTTGGAAATAAATTTCCCATTTACATGGTTGGAGAGTGAAAACTCACGGTATGCATTTTTTTATATATTAAGCCCTTTTCTTGATTTTGACTGTGTATCCTTCTTTTTGTCAGGATTTGGCATTAGAGGAATGTCAGCTGAGATAGCTATTGCCATTCGAGCTTCTTCTAGCTCTTCTATTGCTTTGGATAGAACTCGAGCCTCGCTATCAAAGAGAAAAGTTGTAGAAGAAGATTCTAGGAATGATGAAGATGAGGATACCTCTCTGATAGCTAGACTTAGAGCTAGAATATGCGTTATTTCTGAAGATGAAGCTGCAGATACTCCTGCTCGGGCCTCTATCTCCGAGCCTGTTCAAATTCCTTCTGATGAGGACACCACTCCAAGGGATACCAATGAATCTACTCAACATCTCTTTGTTAGTGGTTTTGAAAGTGGAGAACTTGGTCCAGTTTTGGACGAAATTACTCTCTCTTATTCTGTTCCCATTCCTTCAATTCCTCTCTCGATCATAAGTGTTTCCGTGCCTGATTTATCTACTCCTGCTTCCTTACCTATTCTGGTCCCCTTGTCTGTTTCTTCTGTCCCTGCCTTGACTCCTTCAGCTCCCGTTGTTTTTACCTCTTCCACCACTCCTCCTTCTATTGCTCCCCCTTCCTCTGTTCAGCATACAGAGGAGGGCTCTAGTAGTAGAGGCTTGGCTATGAGGAGTGTTACACTTGAGGTTCCTGCTAACCATAGTCTCTTAAGGAAGTCTGGTGGAGCCTATACTGGCTTGAGCCTCTAATTGGAGATATTGAGAAGAATAAGATGAAGATCCACGGTTGCTTGACGTTGATGAATGACATAGGTCATTCTACTTTGAAGGTACTTTTCCTTTAACTTACCAGTTTTTTTTATCTCTCTAAATTCTCACATTGGGTGCCTTTCCCTTGTAGGCTAATCTTATTGGTACTGAGTTGATGGGAAGAATCTCCATTTTAGAGAAGAGAGACTGAGATTCTGCAAAGACTATCTCCGAGGCAGAGAGAATAGCCAAGGAAGCCCAGCTAGAAGCGGCAAATTGGAAGGAGCAGTTTGAGAATGCTCAGG
This sequence comes from Nicotiana glauca, assembly GCA_026770625.1. Taxonomy (NCBI): domain Eukaryota; kingdom Viridiplantae; phylum Streptophyta; class Magnoliopsida; order Solanales; family Solanaceae; genus Nicotiana; species Nicotiana glauca. The sequence continues at coordinate 6,763 of MU726633.1, read as the reverse complement.
GAACAATAGAGGAATTACAAGAAAGCAGAAATCACTTGGAGCAGCAAAAGCGGGGTTTGACTTCTGAATTAGCAGTTGCCAAGGCTTCTTCAAGCCAATGTTAAAAGGATAAGGAGCTTCTTGAATGTTCATTTTCTGAACAATTATCAAAGGCCAGTGAAGAAATCAGAGAGCTTAAGGCCGTTTTGGACAAGAAAGAAGAATATGCAGGGGAGTTAGTACAAAGCTTGACTCAAGCTCAAGCTGAGTTAAGGATCTCTACTGACAAGATACATGCCTTGGAAAATTCCCATGCCTCCCTTGAAGCTTCCCTTGATTCCCATTTAGCTGAACACCAAATATTGAAGAATGATCTTGCTATGTGGGAAAGGGAGTATGGACTTCTCGAGGAGAATTTTAATATAGAGGTGAGTTGGGCTTTTCTAAATTCTCGTCGTGATGCTTTGATGGAGGCTAGTCAAGAAAACTTTGATTTACAATCAGAATTGGCCAAAGTCTTGGACACTATTGAAAAAAGCCAACAACCACTTGACTCTCCTTCTCCAGCACTCGGAACTCCTGTAGCAGAAGAACCTTTGAATGATGAAGCCGTTGTTGTGGCAGTTGAAGTTGAGAATATTGCAGTTCCAACTCTCGAGGGTGAAACTTCAATGATACAATCCATGGAAGCTGAAGCTCCCGTGACTCTTGCTTCCCTCGGTGATCTTAACACTTCAAGCCCAGCTGTTGCTGCTTCCTTAGAAATTGCTACCGTGCCTATGACTGCTTCTGCAAGTGAGGTTGATATTGCAACTTTAGAGGCTCCAACCCCTTCAGTGACTAGTTGAACATGTTTCGGACTTTACTATTTTTTTTTATTGATTGGTGGTTTTATCCCTTGGCATTTTTAAGGGATTTTTTGGTGAAGTCCCCAGTTACCATAATGGGGCACTTGTAAAGTTCTTGGTACTTCTATATATTCTATTCTTGACTTTTTGTTTATTTAAGACTTATAGAATAACTTAGCATTTTTAACCTTTGAAAATGCTTTATGATTCTTCTCATGAATTATTAACATGAGGTTTATAAAAGAGAGCCCTTTTTATATATCGACACTTAATGAAGAAGACGTCTCAACTTCATAATAGTGTTATAATACGACGAAAGAAATAGGAATACACATGTTTTGTATGAAACAACTTTGTCAAGTTTTTATTCATGAACTTGAACAAGCATTTGAGTATTACATGTATTAAAGTACATCTATGACTTTCTCGTAACTGTTTTTCTTGTAACAGATTTCTACAAAATATAATTCAAACAAGGTTTTTCCTTGTAACCTAATTCAGTACATAGCCTTGACCCTATCTGTATATATTAGAAAGGGTTTGAGAGGTGAATTCGTTGTTCTCATGAGTTTGAGAGATGACTCTATTTTTCTCATGGGAAAGAACACTATGATGAATGCCGAAGACTCCGTAACTTTTGCTCAACACTTGTCTCTTTGTAGCTTGAATTTTCCCTTAAATCTTGCTCAATCTTATTCGATTTTCGAATCTGTTTTACTGCATGTATCTGTGTTTATCATGTAGTCCCCCAAGTGTTTGAGCGGTGAAGTATGAAGCCTCGAGCACTTGTTTGTTTCTCTTAATTTGGTCCTTTTCCTAAAACAAAAAAAATATACGGGACTCGGAGGTGCAATTAAAGATGAAGACTGCCTAACCTGTGTGTATTTCCATCAGATTAATTTTAACCCTAGGCTGGGAATTTAAGAATATTCCATTTTGCCATGCAGGTCGTGACTCATCATTTGGCACGAGTTAGGGTTTTTGCCTAGCATCTAAATTCGTTAGTAAAATTTTGACAATTCAAAGAAAAATTCTAACATGGCGATACCTGACCGTGGGTACTTTCTCAGAAGTAATATCTCTTTAAGTGGACAGCATTTTAATGTAAAGGTAACAACTTTCCATCCATTGTCTCCAACTCGTATGCTCCTTTTCCTGCAATGTCACGAACTCTGTAGGGTCCTTCCCACCTGAATTAGCAGCTTTTGTAGATTGGAACACCTTTTTAAGAACGAAGTCCCCAATTTTAAAGAATCTGAGGCGTGCTTTCCTGTTATAATATCGTTCAATTACTTGCTTTTGTGCCGCCATTCTTATGAATGCAGCTTCTCTTCTTCATTTGATTCCTCCGTTGCTTGAACGTACCGTGTGCTTGGTTCTCCTATTTCTAATGGAATTAAGGCCTCCGCACCATAAACCATTGAAAATGGAGTTTCTCCCGTGCTTGTTTTTGTCGTTGTATGATAAGCCCATAATACCCCACGTAATACCTCGGGCCAGTTACCTTTTGAATCCTGTAACATTTTCTTCAAGTTGTTGATGATAACCTTATTTGTGGATTTTGCTTGTCCATTACCCACTGGATAATATGGTGTAGATGTTATCCTTTTAATCTGCCAACTTTGAAAAAAATTTGTGATTTAGGCTCCTATGAATTGCAGTCCATTATCACACACGATTTCCTTTGGTACCCTAAAACGGCATATTATATTTCTCCAAATGAAGTCTTTAACTTCTTTCTCTCGCACCTGTTTAAATGCCCCTGCTTCTACCTATTTAGTGAAGTAATCTGTAAGTACAAGTAGAAACTTTACCTGACCTTTTGCTTGTGGTAATGGACCTACGATATTCATTCCCCATTTCATAAAGGGCCACAGAGCTATGACAGGGTGGAGTAACGCAGCTGGTCTATGCATATTATTGTTGTATCTTTGACATTTATCACATTTAGACATGAAATCGTTAGCTTTCTCTTCCATCTTGGGCCAATAGTATCCTGCTCGAATCAATGTTTTTACTAGCGACCTGCCTCCTGCGTGATTCCCGCAATGTCCTTCATGTATTTCCCTCATCGCATATTCTATTTGGAAGGTCCGAGACACCTTGCTAATGGTCCACCGAACATCTTTCGGTGAAGATTTCCTTGATGCAAACAATAACGAGCAGCTTTCTTGCGAAGTGCATGAGCCTTTGTTTTGTCATTAGGCACGATTCCGTGCTGTAAAAAAGCAACAATTTCATTTCTCCAATCCCATGTTAAATGATTAAAATTTACCACATTCTTGTCAAGTTTGAGAACGAAATGAAATAAATGTACGACTGAAGCATTTACGTCGTTTGTTACGTCTGTTGCAGACGCGAGGTTAGCTAAAGCATCTGCTTCCACATTCTCAACTCTTGGGATCTGCATTACCTTCCAAGTTTGGAATTGTTTTATTAGCTCCCGTACCTTTTCGAGATATTCTTGCATTCGAGTTTCCCTAGCTGTATAAGTCCCCAGCATTTGATTAACCACGAGTTGAGAATCACTCTTGATTATAATCTGTGTTATGCCAAGTTCTTGTGCCAGTTCTAAACCTGCAATTACAGCCTCATACTTTGCTTCATTGTTAGTTATAGAATGACATTTTATAGCCTGTTTTATAGCCTGTCTAATAGTTTCACCTGTAGGTGGTATGAGAACTATCCCTAGGCCTGCACCTTTTACATTAGATGAATCATCAGTGAATAAAATCCAAGTCCCCGAGTTTGCACCATTAAAAACTTGTAATGCTTTTTCTGCTTCTAAACGCATTCCCTGACTAAAATCAGCTATGAAATCGGCTAGTACTTGAGATTTTATAGCAGTCCTAGGTTGATAGATGATTTCATATTCACTTAATTCTATAGCCCATTTTGCTAATCTCCCTGATAACTCATGTTTATGCAAAATGTTTCGTAATGGAAAAGCAGTAACCACAACAATGGGATGACATTGAAAATAAGGTCTTAATTTTCTAGATGCCATGATCAAAACTAATGCTAACTTTTCTAGTTGTGGATATCGTGTTTCAGCATCTAGTAAAGATTTGCTTACATAATAGATACGAGATTGTTTACCTTGGTCCTCACGGACTAAAGCAGCACTTACCGCAACTTCTGATACGGCCAAATAGATGAGTAGTTTTTCACCTTCCTTTGGTTTTGCTAATAACGGCGGATTTGACAAATAAGCTTTCATATTCCTGAGGGCCCGTTGACAATCTTCGTTCCAATCAAAATGATCTTGCTTTTTTAGTGCAGAGAAAAATTTAAAACACTTTTCCGAAGATTTGGAAATAAATCTCCCCAAGGCTGCAGTTCTTCCCGTTAACCTTTGAACCATTTTTTTACTCGTAAGGATGTCAGGGATTTCTTCTATTGCTTTGATATGAGAAGGATTTACCTTAATGCCACAGTTAGAAACAAGAAAACCCAAAAATTTACCTCAGGCAACTCCGAATGCACATTTTTCTGGGTTGAGTTTCATATTAAATTTTCGTTAAATTTCAAATGTAACAAATAAATGAGAAATATAATCATGAGAATGCTGCATATCGTCTATATATACCCCCATAGTTTTTTCTTAATGTTCTTGGAACATTTTGGTGACCAACCTTTGATAGGTTCCTACAGCATTTTTGAGACCAAAGGGCATTACTTTATAACAGTAAGTCCCCCTGTCTGTGATGAAAGAAGTTTTTTCTTCATCACTGGGGTCCATTTTTATTTGGTTGTACCCCAAATATGCATCTAAAAAACTTAAAAGTTCATTCCCTGCAGTTGCATCAATTAACTGATCTATATGCGGTAAGGGGAAGGAATCTTTTGGGCAAGCTTTGTATAATCTACACAAACCCGCCACTTACTGTTTTTCTTAGGTACAACAACTGTGTTAGCCAACCAATTAGGATACTTTACCTTACGGATTGACCCAATTTTTAATAGCTTTTGGACCTCATCTTGAATCACCTGGTTTTTGAAAGTTCCTTGCTTTCTTTTCATTTGTTTTACGGGTGTGAAGGATGGGTATTCATTTAGTTTGTGAGTCATCATATCCGGTGGTATCCCAGTCATATCAGCATGGGACCAAACAAAACAATCCACGTTAGCTTTTAAAAATTCAATCAACATACCTCGCATGTCTGAGCTTAAGTTGGCTCCAACATAAACCTTTCGTTCAGGCCATTGGTCAAATAATATCACAGCCTCGAGCTCCTCAATTGTCGTTTAGATATTTTCATTCTCTTCAGGTTCTTGAATCATATTAGATCTCGATTCTAAATCTGTCTTTTCTTGTTCAGCTGCGGTTTGGTCCATGATTCCTTCAACTTTATTTACAGCACTCATATTTGCTACAGTATTAATACTCCTAGCTGTATGTTGTTCTCCACGAATTTGGCAGATCCCTCACGGTGTTGGGAACTTTATGACTTGATGTAGAGTTGATGGGACAGCATCCATATCATGAATTCACGGTCTCCCCATGATTATATTGTAGGCCATCTCCATATCTACTACCTGAAATTTGGTATCTTTCAGAACACCCTCTGCAAAAGTTGTTATAATTACCTCTCCCTTTGTTACCACACTGGAATTATCGAACCCTGATAGAGTATGTGCCTTTGGAATCATTTTATCTTCTGCTTGCATTTTTCGTAGCACCCTTAATAGGATGATATTTGCAGAACTCCCTGGATCAATCAAAACTCTTTTTACATTAGTATCATGTACAAGTAAAGATATTACCAGTCCATCGTTGTGGGGAGTGATCACCCCATCTGTATCTGCATCATCAAAAGTGATACTTTCATCTTCTAAGGTCTGTCGCACTAGCTTCCCGTGTGTGATTGTTACTTTGGAAACTTTATTTAAAGCCGTATATGCTACTCCATAAATATCTTCTCCCCCATTAATAACGTTAACGGTTCTCTTGGGTGATGGGGGTTTTGGTGGTTCTTGCCTATTTTTCATATAAGCTTGCTTGCACTTCTCTCTAAATAACTAAGTAAGATACCCTTGCTTCAATAGATGGTCCACTTCACTTTGTATGAATCTGCATTCTGACGTTTTATGCCCGTGATCGTTATGGAATTCGAACCAATGGTCTGGATTACGTCTGTTTGGATTTGACCGCATCTCCTTCGGCCACCGTACCTTATCTCCCATACTCCTTAAAACAGCCACGAGCTCGGAAGTACTTACGTTGAAATTATAGCCGCCAAACCTTGCCTTTAAATTTCTTTCATCGTCACGGGGCTCGTGTGTGTTTCGATCATTTCTGAACCTTGATGATGAACCAGAATCCCTGTTTCTTGATCGTTGATCATATCGTTGATTGTCATGCTTCGCCCGTGAGTCTTTCCCTGCAGGACCCATATAAGGATCGTACCTGTTTTTACCTGTTCTTTTTTCGATTTCGGATCTCCTAGAACTGCTCCTTTCTTCATGTTGAAACCGAGGTACGGTATCTTCTTCGATTCGTAACTTTGTACTGTACCTATTATAAACATCATTCCACGTGGTAGCAAGGAATTCTCGAAGTCTTTCTTTAAGTCTTCTCGTGGCTTCTGAGCTTTTGTCATTTAAGTTGCTTGTAAAAGCTATTGCTGCCCAATTGTCAGGTACACGAGGTAAAGTCATTCTTTCACGTTGGAATCTATCAACAAAATCCCTGAGCAATTTTGAGTCCCCTTGTTTGATTTTGAAAATATCCTCCTTTCTTTTTTCAACCTTTTGTGCTCCCTGTCACACCTCTTTTTTATGGCTTACACCTCGCGAATGGTATAATAAAAAGAGTTTTTCTAATTAAAGGACGGTCAGAACGGGATTAGTTATTTAAGAGTTTTAGAGTCGCCACTTGAGAATATAATGGTGTCTCAAGTCACCGAATTAATCCCGAACCGAGGAAAGTTTGA
>MU726630.1:16612-34070 GCA_026770625.1 Nicotiana glauca | reverse complement strand
AGTAATTGATATCATGTACTTACTCTCCATCTGAGTATACATGTTGGATCAATGGAACTAGAGCTATTAAAAATAGTGTTCACTTGAGTTAAATTAACAGTATACTCTCCATCTGAGTTGGGTCTGTTTTAATTATTGGAGTGAATAATCTGGCATTTCATATGTATGTTGCATGAGTAGTTCTTTTCCCATCGAAATTGCTATTCAAGATGCATGACATATATGTGTAGTGTGTTGTATTAAAAGTTATATACAATTGATTGAAAATAATAGAATGCTCTCCATCTGAATTGGTTCTATTTATTTTTGGATTGTATAATTCTTGCATTATATAATATACTTTGCATGAATGATTCTTTTCCCATCGAAATTTATTATTCCAGATGCATGTATGTATATAAATATTGAATGCAATCTGAATTTTACTATTTAGTGTTTTGACTTATTATGATCTATTTAATGTTTTTATCTCAACTCCACAATGATTTTATGTAATTTGTCGTATTACTTGTTAAAATTTTCTTTTAGTGATAAGGCAGTAATTTTAAGGATGCAATATATGTACTTTTGTTAGAAGGAATTTAATTCCGGTTTCTGGGCAAAATAAGAGATGGATATTTGTTTTATTTTTTCAATAACTCTTGAGTTATTGAGCTTAATAAATATTTTATCTCTTATGGTACATGAATGCATGATATTGTTATTGTATATTGATGTCTCTCCTGAACAGAACAATATTAGTCTACCTCATAAGAGAATATGTTCTTCAAGATTGAGCAAGACTTATCTATGCACTTTTGTCTAAGTCATATTAATCTAGATAGGATTTCAAGTTGGTCAAGTATGGACCTTAAGGTTCATTGAAAGTAAAGGCACTACCAACTTGTGGATCCTGTTTGGAAGGAAATTTGACTAAAAGATGTTTCCCTTTAAAAGGAAATAAAACTAGTGATAAGCTAGAATGAATCCTTTCTGATTTGTATGGTTAAATGAACATACTCGTAAGAGATAGATTTTGAGTATTTTGTGACGTTTCATAAATGATTACTCAAAATATTAATATATTTATTTGATGCACTGTAAGTCTTAATGAATTAAGTAATTCAAGGTTTTTAAGACTTGAAACGGAGAAGCACCAAAGAAATATATTAAGTTACTACAATTTGATTGTAGTGGCGAGCACCTCTCTAAAGAGTTTTTTAGTTACATATCAGAATAAGGGATTACATCTCAATTGACTACACCGTAAACTCCATAATAGAGTGGTGTAGTAGAAAGAAGAAATAAATATCTTTTGGATATGGATAGATTAATGACGTGTTATTCAGATTTGCCTTATTTGTTTTTGGAATATTTCCTGGAAACTGTAAATTACATTCTGAATTTAGTTCCTTCTAAGTTAGTACCTGGGACATCTATAGAACTGTGGACTGAATGTAAGCTCGGTCTGTGGCATGTTCAGATATAGGAGCATATGTGCTGAAAGGGAAAGCAGATATGTAAGTTGGAACTAAGAATGGATAGGTGCATGTTTATCGAATATCCAAGAAAACGAATGGAGCTTTATTTTATTGTCCTAAAGAAAATAAGGCAATTGTTAAAACAAATGCATTTTTCTAGATAAGGACTGTTTAATAAAACATGTTCCTAGAAGTAAACTATTTTTACAGGAACTGGGCAAAGAAATAACTAGATGTTCAAGAACATCAAAACCCACACGTCAGAATTGACTTTCCATTGCATTTAAGTAGTGGGAGAACGTTAATAAACATGATATGCCTTTATCGAGTGGGAGTAATGTTTGAACATTGAACATTATAGTAAGAAGTCACTAATATTTAAATATCGTGAGGTAACGAAGGTAATATTAGTAGTACTTCGTCGTAGTGGGAGAAAGCTAAAGAAAATCATAGTTCGGTGTACATTCTTGGGATAGTTTCGGTAACAGGATCCCTGAAGAGTTTAATACCAAACTAGATAGTTACGACAAAGCACTACTGGACAAATATTGCATCAGATATAACTTGGCAAGATTCTTTAACAAAACCTTATTTGGTGAAGACTTTTAATAGTCATGTAAAAGGTTGCCTGAGAAAGTTGTGGATACATCGTTATGAGTCTAAGTGGGAGATTGTTGGGGCATATACTATTAACCATGCATTTGGATATAGTATATTCTAATAATTATCATGGTTAAAAGTCTAAGTGGGAGATTGTTGGGATATATACTATTAACCATGGGTTTGGTTTAGATATAGTATTTATTATGAAACAATTGTTTATTCAGTTTTAATAAAGTTTTAAATAGATCATATATTAGTCTGTGTCCTTTGCTTATATAGTAGATGATTTAGTGTATAGAGTTTAGCTTATACACGAAAGATTAAATCATCGGTTCTTATAAGTATAAAGTTTGAGTTCACAATCTAATAATGGAATTGGACAAACCATTAGGAATGATTGTAGCACAAGATTAAATATAATTTATCTTGATTATGGGAATGGTTTAATTCCAACTTCTTGTGCTAGTACATTTTGTATGTATTGAACGGACCAGGTAGAGATAAGTATTTTATACTGACTTAATAAAATAAACTCTCTAGCCATTAAATGTACTTATACTCTTAATCTTGATATAATTATTATTAGCTGTGTATATTATTATTGTTTTGATTTATTAAAAGGCGAGATTCTTTCGTGGGTCAATATGCCTGGTAAATTGGATAATAATAATGTACATTGGCGAAGTAATAGTTAGTTGATGGAATCCATGTCTCGGTTTAGAGATTGATGATACACCTTTATGAAAGCTTATAAGTTTTCATGTGTAAACCCGGCCGGTGGATTTTGTATCCGACACATGAAATAAGTTAAGCGAAAGTCTAAAGGAAATAATCAATAAATTAAATCGTCAGTAATTTAATTTAATTGATTAGTATCTGAATCTTAACATGGGGAGTTAAATAAGATTTAATGGATGAATTTCGAAATTGGATAAGGAGTGCAATTACGAATTTTTAGTGGAATAATTTGTAATTAATTATGGTAGATATTAATTTCGAAAATTAGAAATTAATTCCATAATTGGAGCCTTGTTAATTAAATTCTGTGGTCCCTACTGTGCCTAAATAATAGGAAATAAAGGAATCCTTTTTCTGGTGGAAAAGAAAACCCAACAGGTTTTGGAAAAGGGTCTTAACCCTTAAAACTTGTGCTATAAATACATAAGGTTTTCCACCTAGAGGAGAGAGCACATGGTGGCTGAAATTTTCAGCCAGGTTTTCCTAGAAATTTCGCCCACACGAAATTGCTATTTCCGGTATTATTTGGGTAACACAGTAGAAGACCGTGGAACGTTCGAGGATCACGATTGTGCGGTTGATGGAGATTCCATTGAGAAGTTATGGAACTGAAGGCTCACGTGGTAGAAGAGATATGTTCACGCTTCAAGAGGTAACCTGTGAAATCCCGTTTATGCTAGTTGTCTAGATTACATGTGATTTTGATACTGGGATTGCTTCCGCGGCTTATTATAATCCATCAGAGGAAAAACTTAGTAATTGGTCCAGTATGAAGTGTCAAAACGCGGTAGATAATGTTGGCAAATTCAAATTTAGGGGGTATCAAGTCCTCTGTTGTACTCAAATTTGTTAGATCAAGCGTCAATTCTGGAAGGTTGCACCAGTTATACCTCCATTTCTTTGATAAGATGCTCGTCCTCACAACATCTCGTAAAGGCAAATGCATAAGAATATAATCTATTAAGTTCTCAGGAATGCTACAAAGTATATCCAGGGGTGCAATTTGACAACAACGCTTTACGCCATTAGGAGACATCTTTAAACAATAATCTCCCAAAAAAATCTGCAGAAAGTAAACAAGAATATAAAGACAAGGAATATCCAAATTGTTGGGATAGAAAGGTAACCTCAACATGCAACAACTGAAAGAAGAAAATAAAAAGACTGCTAGCAATGTAACATTACGTTAAAAAAAAAAAAAAAAGGAACAGCTCGGTGCACTAAGTTCCCGTTATGCACGAGGTTCGGGAAGGATCGGACCATAAGGGTCTATTGTTACGCAGTCTTACCCTATATTTCTGCAAGAGGTAGTTTCCACCCTTAACCTCCTGGTCACATGGCAACAACTTTACAAGTTCTGCCAAGGCTCCCCTTTCAATTATACATTACATAAATACTTCATTAATCTAGGGTATTATTAAGATCTATAATTTAAAACTGGTAAACAAAAATAATAAAAAATTTCGTTTGCCCGTTATAAGCTTTAGAAACTCACAAAACAAGAATAGGAGAAAAAATAATACCCAACATTTTGGCATATTTCAAACACAATATCAGCTTAGCAGATGTTCCACAGCTTTGGCAACATTGGGCATCGAACCTTATAGTTTTACTACTAAATGAATCAATAAATAAGCTTATTAGCTTTATTCCCACAATTATTTTTTATTTGATAACAGTGGTGTCTGGGCCAACTTGCCAACTCCTCGACTAATTCCACAGAGTATCTGCTATCACCAAGGCTTGGGTAGATGGGAAGAAATCACCTAGTGTTTTTATTCCGCTGTAAAGAAATCACCTAATATCTTTTTTCCCCACAATTATCATAGTCTTGAAATAAGCTTATTAGCTTTATTCCCACAATTAGCATAGTCTTGAGCTATGGAAAAATGACAATTGAAAAAAAGAAAAGAAAAGGAGGGTGACCTGTAGTTTTTATCAGAAAATAAGTAATCACTGCAGAGATATAATTCGATCTGGTTTTAGGTGCTTTTATCTAATAATTTTACCCTGTATCATAATTTTTCTTTATAATATTGCAAGTTTATTCTTCATATTGCCGGTGTGTGATATCATGAAACGATGGCAAATGACACAATTTATCCAAATATTGTATTTATAAAACGATACAGTACAATACAATACAGTACGATACATTATAAAACGATGCGTAACAACCATCCAAACAAGCTGTAAGTGAAGAAGGCTAAGGGATTCAACTTCTAATATATATACATAAAACAATTAGCGTTATATACTTAGTAAAATTTTCTATAAAGATTGAAGCCCCTTCCACCTCACCTTGATAGAGGTATCCCGTGAAATTATTATTAAAAAAGAAAAAAAAATCACAAGGAACTATGGATAATAAATTAAGGAGAAGAACACATTACAAAAGAACAGAACCGAAGGAATAAAGGTGAAAAAGCTTTACCAGACGGTTGGAAGAAGATTTCAGTTCTCTTTAGTTCGAAGGTACCAAAATACCTTGTATTTATACTCCTAAAAAATTTCTTTTTTCTTTTCCTCAGAATATTTCTTTTTATTTCTTGGTTAAGTGAGTTTCAAATAGGGTTAAATTATGAATTAACACGTGTACGGAAAGTATACGCGTTATAGAGGTTTTGAATAGAGAGTATTATAGTTTTAGGGTAATAACAACTATCGCATGGTTTAAATAGGAAATATTGTAGTCTAGAATAATAATAACAACATCCAAAGTTTAACCCTTTCAAAATCGGAGTAGTCTATAGGATTGTTTTATGTATTAGTCTTAGGGTACGCGTTTTGTGTGTACCTATATCAATGAATACATAAATTTTAAAAATTACATATATATTATTAGATAGTTTGTTTGAGTTATAAAATTTTAATTTAATTTTTTTAAATAATGAGTATTACTCCTATTTAATTAACTTAACAAATTAAGAAATTTTATTTAGCTGCCTTATTGTAATTTATCCAGACTTATGTCGAAACTTATGAAAATTATTATTATTTATGTGATCTAATACTAAAATAAATCGTAAAAATATTTTTTATCATAATTATTATAAGATTTATCAAATAACATAAATTAAATTAAATTTTTTGGTCTTTTAAAAAATTGGGAATGACAAGGTTGGCGTTATACCTCCTAAAACTTTGATAGTAACAATGTAGTTTAAAGAAGACAAACGACATTACACGCATTATAGAGGTGGAGATATTTCTAGTGCAAAATTGACTTGTGAAAAATTCTGAATTATTCACAAAACTCTCTTTGGTAGTGAAAAATCTAAGATTATTTCATCCTTTCTATTTTGTGATCCACTGTGTAACGTAATCGTGAATTCAATGTAATTTCACAAATTTATAGGATTTTAGCAAACCATTTTGCAAGAGAGTCAGTCTCATACAAATAGATGGATTGGTTAGAAAGAATATCCTAATTAATACACATTATTGCCTTACTTTATAATTTAACCATGATAAATTAGTACTATAATTTAGCATAAATACCATGTGGGATCTAGTGAGAGTGGGGTGTTGCAGAAATTACCTTTTGTGTGGTAAAGTTTTTTCAAATAGACCATCGGCTCAAGAAAAGAATTTTTAGAACAGGTTTGACAAATACAAGAGTAAAAAAACTATAATGAAAATATCGAAGAAAGAAAAGTATTAACAGCAAAAATAGCAAAGATAACTAAAATAAAAGAAAAAATAGTAATAATAAAAATTTACGAATAAGATAATAATAACAATAATAATAATAAAAATAAATAACTTTAAAAAAAAACTGATAAGGAGAAGAAGTAGCAGATCCACATATATATGTATAGGTAAACTCTCTCACACACATACACACAAAATTGTCTTTAGCCACAATATGTTTTACTTGTACAGCTTCATCTATGTCAAGCTCATAAAATTTCGGAATTTTTATACTATATTTATCATTCGTAGATATACTTTCAGCAAATTTATCATTTGTAGCTACATTTGAATTTTATAGCAAATCCATGAAATAAAAAATTAATTGTTTTGAACTGAAATACAAGAGCAACAAGCTCTCGTAGCTAAGTTGGCTAGAGTGCTTGCTTAGCTAGCGAAGGACTTGAGTCAAATCTCACTAGAATGTTTATTTTTCTGTATTTTTATATTTCTATTTAGTTGTATTCGTTGCGCGAACAAATACATGTTGTATCTTTTGTATATACCTATGTATATAGTTGATGCAAATTGTAGCCCTTGTATACAACCTTGCATTTCGCGTTGATTACAGTTGATACATATTGCATTCGTTGCACGAATGAATATAATTGCGCAAACAAATACAATTGATACATGTTCAGAGGCGTATCCAGGATTTAAACTATGTGGGTTCAACTTTTAAGGTTCTTAAACTCATTGTATTTTTAAAAATATGAGTTCATATTTACTATTTATTTCAACTCTAATGAATTTTTACATATAAATTTATGCTCTGCATAAAAGGTTATGGGTTCAATTGAACGCGGTGTCGCTTAGTTGGATCCGTCTCTGTACATGTTATATTGGTTGTGCGAATGAATACACTTGACACAAGCTATAATCATTGCGCGTTTGAATAGAATTGATATAAGTTTGTAACAATTGAACAGTAGCTACAAGTGGTAATTAGGCAAATTATAATTATTAGGCTCTAATCTACCGTGGTTTACGAAAAATCTTCTTGTTTGGCTCAAAAGTTATCAATATACTTTGTAATCTTAAAAACAATCAAAAGTAAATGAAGGTAAATCGTAATCAAATATAATAAAATCTAGAGATGAAAAATGAAGCTGTTATTGTAGATTTGATAGTATCAAACGATAACATGAACTCGAGAGAAAGTATTCGTTAGAGATAGAGATAGAGAGAGAGTAGGAGAGAATCAGAGAGTTGTATTATTCGAGAATAATAATGATGCCCCTTTTACAATGTGAATGTCTCCTTTATATAGTAGGAGACCTTCCTCAAAATAATCATAAAGGTACAAAAGTAGGTAGCGTTTTCTTAGTGAAGACGCTGAGTTTTAAACGACGTCGCCTTTGTCTCCACGTCCAAGTCGTACCCTTGCTTTAGTTGACATATACTCGCTGGGCGTACCCATCGGCGTAAAGACGTTGAAGGTCAAATTTGACCCTATACACTTCTTGTTTTTAAGACGAAAGAAATTTAACTTACACTTTGTGAAATGCTTATTGACCTTAATATTGTCTAACTACTATATATGCGTTAATGGATTATTCCCTAAATTGAATGCTTTGACATGCAGCCTAATTTATCCAAAGCCATTAAATAAAAATGAACAGCAATAGTAGCAAGCCAAATTTGCATTATCAGTTAACTGGAACAACACATTATGTCATGAAAGAGAAATAAACTCAATAAAGAAAATTAGATTGAATAACTAAAATAACAAAAAATTTCCATTTTAGTGCTGCTAGAGTTGGGGGACAACATAACACAGAAATAAACAGTCACATATCAGCCATGTTGTGCGGACTCTCCAAAAATATCGACGGGTGCATGTCGGATCCTCCACAAAAATGCACTATTTTTGGAGGACACGCAGCCGTCGATATTTTTGGAGAGTTCGAACAACATAGAATATTAGTACATGTCATAAGCCTCATTACAAGAGATAATCCAAACAGTGATCATACTCAACGTTGTAGACAACTTTCGCATTAGGTGATGCACGTGGGAATTCTGCTAGCACAACATCCAATCCATATGTTTTGCCAAGAGACTGAATTAGTTGCTCCGCAGTATCATCATTTATCAAGGTCTCGATTAGCATTCTCTTCAGCACGGGTGACTTGGCTAACAGAAGCTTAACGAGCTGAATACCCGGCTCTGTGGCCAGATCACCTATTAGCTTAACTTCCCTGAGGCGACTAAACGTCACACCTGAGAAACCTTCCACTTCAAGACATTCCAAAGCAGGAATATAGTCCTCACAACAATCACCAACCTATGAAAGATTACCAAAAATCCGACTCTAAGAAACTATAGACGATAAACAGTATGAAAAAAATATTGCCACTACATAAGAAAGAGAGAGAAAAGAGTCAAACGATTAAGAACCTCAATTTTCATATATTGTAAATATGGGAAACTTCTAATCAGGCAAAGAGCACACGAAACCACATCCAACGCATCAAGAAAAATATCAGAAAGGCGAAGACTTTCGACAGAGATGAGATCAAAAGGAAGCCTTCTTGGTACTCCACCGGCTCCTGCAGCAAATAACTAGGAAGAAAATGCAAAAAATCAGGATGACTACAAAAACAACAACAACAACAATGCCAGTGTAATCCCACAAAAGTGGGGTTTGGGAAGGGTAGTGTGTACGTAGACCTTACCTCCACCTTGTGAAGGTAGAGAGGTTGTTTTCAAGAGACCCTCGACTCAGAGCCTAAAAAATGTTACATATATGAAAAATGCATTACAATGTAGCGGTGAAGCACATTTACCTTGAGACTACCATCATCCAATTTAAGATGCCGGACAACAGAAAAAGACTTGAAAAACTTAGTAATATCACAGTGTCCTTCCTCCACAGGAAACGATTATGCATAAGAGAAACTTTTTCCAGAAGAGGGATATGCTTTAACCAGATACATCTTATATTGCCTGTGAATTCAAAGGATTTCAGCATTGGAGCATTAATTTCGATAACATCTGAAATTTCTGAGATTTACAGCACCAATTGCTCAAGCAATGAACAATTAGAGATTAAACTTTCAAGCAACTTGAAAGGAATTGCAAACGCAGTTTAATTCAAGGCTAATTAATCTATGAAATCCTTTGGAGGCTGGTGGAAGAAGCTCTATTAAGCAATTTTGAAGAGTCAGATGCCTCAACTGCAAACATGAGAAAAATGAAGAAGGCAATTTGTATGGTTCAATACCCCATGGAAGTCTAAGAACAAGATGTTGAATGCCATTCCTAGAAAGGAAATATATCAAGTTGTCAAATGTAGGACAGGGTATTAGATAAGGATCAAAGTCGAGGCTGAACTTAGTAATTGGCCCTGAATGAAGGGTCAAAAGGTGGTTGACAATGTTTGTAAATGTAATTGCAAGATGTATTGGCTTCTCCGAAGTTCTATAAGCTTGTTCATTAAGGGTTAACTCTGGAAGTTTGCACCAGTTATATCTCCATTTCTTCGATAAGATGCTTGTACTCACAGCATCTTGTAAAGTAAACGAAATAGAATCTCATCAATTAAATTCCTGGTAGGTTGCTAAGTATATCCAGAGATACACGTTCACTACTACGCTTTTTGTCCTTATGAGACATCATAGAAAAGTAAACACCAATAAAAACCTGCAGAAAATAAACAACAATACCATCAGGATTCACATTGTAAAATCGACATGCTACAACTGAAAGAGGAGAAACAGTTTGCTTTCTAATTGAAAACTCTAATATGTCTCCTCTTAACACCTATGAACTATTTGTATAAATTATTCAAAAGGGAAAACCAAAAGAGCAAAAACAAGAAACACATGTACATGTTCTTTCGCGGGTAATAAGCTCTATAAACTGCTGAACATCTACAACAAAAAGATTTTAAAATAAATACTCCAATCTAATTTTTGGCATCTTTCAAACACAAAAATCAGCTCACTAGATGCTTCACAGCTTTGGCTAGATTAGGCATCAAACAAATCTAGAAAACGCATGCACATACCCAACATCTAAAACAGTATTTAAAGAAAGAAGATGAACCCTTTTACATAGACAAACATTAATCGAAAAGGGAAAAGAAATGATTAAAAAGAAAAACATGGAAGCACTTGAAGCACACCCAGAAGCCAGAACTGTGATTATTGATTTTGATTGGTGGAGATCCAGAGAAGATGTTTGTAGGAGGTTTGTGGACATTGCTGGAGATGTTATTGAAGAATGTAAAAAGTTGATGCAAAGGAGTACCTAGAGAAGTTTGAAGAACTGAGATCCCAGATGTTGATCCAGAATCCTTTCC
Organism: Nicotiana glauca; assembly: GCA_026770625.1. Taxonomy (NCBI): domain Eukaryota; kingdom Viridiplantae; phylum Streptophyta; class Magnoliopsida; order Solanales; family Solanaceae; genus Nicotiana; species Nicotiana glauca. The sequence continues at coordinate 23,270 of MU726630.1, read as the reverse complement.
TCAGTGATGCCCGTTTCATATTATGTCAAGGCGTTTGGACCAGCAAGTCTACAGCAAGAAATTGAGCAAGCTATGTGCAGGACAGAGCTATAGAAGCTACCGTGAAGAGATCTACGTTCACATCTAAACCAACACGCATGGCAGGAGCTCATACAGTCTAAGACGGTGAGGTGCTTCAGCCAATCCTAAGGTGATTCATTTCAAGGTAACACTTCTTCTCAAGAAGCTCATGCTTATAAAAAGGCCATTACTTGTGTTATAATTGTGATAATAAGTATTGTTTAAAGCACCAATGCACAAATAAGCAGCTGAATTACTTAACAGAAAGTAAGACCTTTAGTTTTCGGCCCATTCGTATAGGGATAGGACGAAGAGCGATTTTCGTCGTTTGTGGATCACTCGGATAAATGCAATAAGTCTATATTACAACTGAGAAACAAATGCAGGAAGGAGATGTGGAAAGTTATGAGATTAAGGAGAAACAAGGGGATAAGCGTCAGGAGGCCTTCAAGTGAGGCCATATATCAAAATGTCGGCAAGAAGGTGATATTGCATGGAATTGCTGAAATCTTACGCATGATAAGCAGCAAATCTATGTACACGATTCGGAAAAAGGACAAACCCTGATAACCTACTTGTCCATGATCAGTTAACATAGCTGGATTTCTGAAAGCTTATGTGAATATCTTTTGAGAACGAAAAAACACTCTAACTTCCATGATTGTATGGTCGCAAAATTTCTTTTTGGAACTACGAGTTGGACCTGCTAGCTTGAGACCATACACTACAACCACTTTCAGGATTGCATTATACAGCGTAGTCATTCATCTTTTTCTTAACCAGCACTACTAGTTTAGGAAAAGAATGGAATATGAAAATTCTGTGTGGATTATAAAGGCCTTAAGGAGATTATTATGAAGGACAAGTACATCATTCTATAGACAAGAGGGGTTGCTCTGATGGTAAGCAACACCCACTTCCAACCAAGAGGTTGTGAGTTCGAGTCTCCCCAAGAGCAAGGTGGGAAGTTCTTGGAGGGAAGGATGCCGGGGGTCTATTTGGAAACAGCCTCTCTACCCCAGGGTAGGGGTAAGGTCTGCATACACACTACCCTTCCCAAACCCCACTAAGTGGGATTATACTGGGTTGTTGTTGTTGTTGTTGACAAGTACCCCATTCCCTTTGGCTGATGACCTGCTAGATGAGCTACATGGTCCTACGATCTATTCCAAGGTTGATTTGAGATCTGAATATCACCATATCAGGAAGAGACTTGAAGACATCGACAAAAAGCTTTTGGCACTAATGCTGGACAATATGAACTAAAGGTCGTGTTTTTTAGCTTGACCAATGTGTCACCTACATTTCAAGAGATCAGGAAACATATGTTTCAGTCCTTCCTAACGAGATTTGTACTTGGAACCAGTGTTTCAGTGGTTTAGAATGAATTCCTTGTTAGCAAAGACGTCTAACTTTCTCTTTTGGTCAGCATCAAGTGGATACTGCTGAAGGAGTATTTATTGATCCTAGCAAGATTCAAGCAACGCTAGATTGCCAATTCCGAAGTACATAAAAGCTCAGAGGATTCAAAGCTATCGCTTCACGGCTTCAACCCATGTATTAGCCTTTTGCCTGATTATAACCAAGAAACCAGAGTAGAAACAGATGCTTGTAAGTCTGGCATCGGTCCTGATGCAAAACAATAAGCCTATAGCCTTCCTCAGCAAAGCACTCACACCAACATTGGCATGAATCTTTATCTGCACAAGAGTTCCTGAAACCATATTCAAGAGCTTCCCCAAAAAGTACAAGGGTGTATTTGGTATGGGGAAAATATTTTCTAGAAAATGTTTTTCAATTTTCCAATATTTGGTTGGCTTAAATGTTTATATTCTTTAAGAACATATATTTTTTTTTAAACTAATTTCTAGGAAACTCTCCCATGTCATGCCCCTCGCCCCCATTCTCCACCCACACCTTCTCCACTCCCAACCGTTCCAAACCACCACCGCCCACCTGCCCTCGCCCCCAAAAGTTAGATAATTTGTCACGTTATATTTTGTTTGATAATATTTTATGTTTACTTACCAAGCACCAGAAAATATGTGAGAAAATCTTACTATGGAAAACATTCCCAAACACAACATTACTAGAAAAAGGATAAAAACTTCCCCAGCACACAAGATGAAAGTATACTTTGATGGTTTTTCTTTTTCTTTTTTCTTTTTTGGCTTTAGCTTAAATGCTAGAGTTTCAATATTCTTATTTTCATTTTGATCTCTACTTCCTTCTGATGCTACACACAATGAAATAAAGTTACTTTCCTCCAGTTTTTTTTATCTACATTCAGCAAGTACAAATTAATTGCTTAAAATATAAGAATAAGACTTTTTACAAACTTTTTCATAATTAATCTTACCAATTGAGAAAAGCAAGTTTTCCTGCACCACTAAAGCACACATGCAACTACATTATTCCAAATAAATTGTAAATATAAAGCATAGCTTTCTGAAGAAAAAAGAAAAAGACTAGGCATGGGAACTTACAAGTGGCGGACGTGACCGGCAGCCTAGCGGCGACGGCGACGGCAACAGTAAAACGAGGGAACGACAGTTACTTCTTACCTTTTTGGGTCAAAAAACGGGAAAATGGTGGCGACATGTAACTGTTAGCGGATATATTAAGAAGATTTTCCGAAAACTTGAGTTTTGTATTTGAAGAGTCAAATAATACAATCTTTTTAAATATTTATTCTAAATTTAAATATATAAATTTATTTACAGAATTAAATATTATATGATCAAATTCACGCAGAAAATTAGGGTCCGTTCGGCCATAAAAAGATTCCTTTTTTCCAATACATTTTTTTTTTTTTGAAAATCAATATATGACCATAAAATTTACGACTATTAATTTCGAAATTTTTAAAAATTTAAAAAACTCCAACAAGCTATTTTACAAAAAATTTACTTCAGATAACTCACAAAAATTCAAAAATAGCTCTAAATTATATTTATGTTCAAACACAACTCTAATTTTCACATACCATTTTCACTATAAAAAAAAATTCACTTTTTCCGAAATTTTATAATTCTTAGGTCCAAACGCCAACTAAATATTACAACACTCATACTAGGAAATAGGAATTATGCCACATAAAGTAATACAACTAGAGAACTAACTGATAAAAAGGGTTTTTTTCTATTTTACTACTAATATTATCTTTGGAATCTCCGAGTTTACTCTTCCTAAGACAAAACTACTAACTATCTCTTTATTTTTTCATCAATTGTAGATGTTCATGTACAAATACTTTTTAATTTTATTCTTTTATAGAAATACTATAGATATTTGAGTAATATTATTATTTTATTCAATTTAGTATTTATTATTCATGCAACTGCTCATTTATGTAATTAATTTAGCACCTATCCTTCATAGTCATCAACTTCTTTTAATCAACTAACCCAAAGCATGCTCTTTATCGATTTTGATTTTGTCAATTTGGTCGACTTGGCGGTTTTTTCGATTTCTATATAATTAGTATTCGTACCCGCGCGTTGCGCGGAGTATAAAAAATAAAATTTTTTATAAGAAAATATATGTTGGAAAAGACTGTAGATACAAAAGAATATGGAAATGCTATAATTTTTTGGAACATATAAATGTAATGAATATTCGTATAATAAAGCAATAAGGAAACACGATAAAGAAACATACAGGTATTTCCTAAAGTCCAATAATGTTCTTATAGCATCAAAATTAACAATTATATTCTTCCATGACGTGTGTTCTGGATTGTCCCTCGTAAATATGTTTTCTCAAAACCTTCACCAATTAAAAAATAGTAAAGAAGTTAGGGCCAAGCAAAGCAACAACAACAACAACAATAACAACAACAACCCAGTATAATCCCATTTAGTGGGGTCTGAGGAGGGTAGTGTGTACGCATACCTTACCCCTACTTTGAGGTAGAGAGGTTGTTTCCAAATAGATCATCGACATCCTTCCCTCCAAGAACTTCCCAAATAAGAAATAAGATAACTCACTCTATAAATATATTATGATTAAAAGGATATATTCCAAGTTGCAAAAACTTACTGTTATGTTGAAAACCCCAAATAGTAGCTTCAGACCATCGAGCAACATTTATAATAGAGTTGTCGTTGGGAGAATCATTGATAATCAAGCATCCTTGTAAATGATCAAATTAAAATGAAAACTATAATCACAAATAAAACATAAGAATAAATTTTATAAAGTTATTGTATCTTTCTTATCAAAACAGAAAGTATGGCTCAGTTTGTTACATAACGCATGCCTGTAACGATAGCAGATGGCTTGCCAAAAAACTTAGTGGTCCGCCTTGATATGAATCTAATTTTAGAATCTAATTTTAGAGACCTTGATACTTTAGTGGTCCGCCCGTACTCTATGCAAGTTCATAGAATATAAGAGTGAATACAAAAATATTAATTGTTCCTAAACTGTTGAAAATAATATGGATGCAATATATAAACAATATTATAGTAGCTCTTGCAGCATCAATCACCAGAGAAGCCAAATTAACTTTACCTCCCTAGTTCTATAATTATATTATAAAAAACAATGTGAGAAGTTACAGCGAAGAACAATTGGCAAAATATTAAGTAAGAAGTTAAATGAAATATCCATGATCACTTTAATGTCTTGTTATTGTAATTGGATATTATAACGATCCATGTTTCAAAACACTCCATATCTGTTCGACAAAATTAGCAGAGTAATATAGGTGATTTTATTGTAAAGAATTGTTTCTATTTGCGAATGACTTACTTATCATCTTAGAGTATAACATCGATAAAGGCACTTTGGTCGTCTCCTCGCATGTATGTCTTAACATCTTTATAGGTCACAACCTGACCAACAAACATCTATAAATATAAAAGTAAGCCACATAGTTTTACAAAATATACTATTATAATAAAAAGAAAAAAGAAGAATTACCGAATAATTCTGTCTCATCGACATCATGTTGACTTGTTAGTTGGTCAAAAGAACGTAAATTAAAGATGTTTATATGAAATGAAGGAGTAGTTATTTCCTCAACAAATGTCTTCTGTGTAAATGTCAGCTTTGGGTTGTGCGTTGTATTCCTCAACTTCAAATTATTTGATCCGACAACAAAGTAGTTCATATGATATAAGCGAAATTCCTGTATCTTGTTCCTAAAAAATTTAACGACATACTTTCCGATTGAAGCACGTTGTAAGGCCCCGTAAAATTTTGTGCTTAAAACCTAGTAGCTCATAGTGTCAAGGTCCGAATATTGTGTTAGGAATGTGTAGAATTCTTCGCGGCTCGCAAGCTCGCCGCGGTTCAGACCCTCGGTGGTGATCTAAGCTTTAAAAATCAAAAGAATAAATTTTTCCAGAAAATTGTCATTTCTGCGGTCAAGAATGCGGTCGCAGATCAGCTATGCGGACCGCATTCCTACCGTAGAGTGTATCAGAAGGTTTGTCAAATTGATGTTGAAAATGCGGTCCAATATGCGATCGCATAGTAAAAAATACGGATCGCAAAATCATCGCATAAATCCCTCAGGGATTTTTAGGGGTCAATTCTGCGGCGCATTATGCGATCGCAGAACACGAATGCGGACCGCATTCTTGTCGCAGATCGTGTCAGAACATTTAGTTTTTGGGAGCAATTCTACGGTCCATTATGCGGACTGCATGTTAACTCTGAGATCGCAGATGCGACCGCAGACCCGACTCGGCCCAGATTTTCTAATTTTTTTAACCCGATCTCTCCTTCAATAAAATACCCCAACACTTTATTTTTACATATTTTCTGAGCAAAATAAGAGAGAGGGAGGAGATATTCTTGAGGAAAAAACCTATCTTCTTCAAAGATTGTTCTTCTAATGGCTTGGTCCGGAAAATTCTAAAGTAAGTGTCTTCTTCCCCAAATTCTAAAGGTAAAAACCCTAACCTTTTTTTTCCTTGATTTTCAAATTTTAAAGGAAAGAAAGATTTTCATGCATTAACTCTTGAAAATGGAAGTGAGACACTCATGCATGTTCTTTATACTTAAAATTTAGTAAAATGGTAACCCGAATAAGCTCGGATAGTAATTGTGAATTTCGATTCTAAGATATATATGTAACTTGTGACCTAGATTGATGCTGCTAGATTATTGGGTGAATTGGAAGTAGGAGTTAAAAGAAAAAGAAAGAAAATTTGACCCCAGGTATGTATGACTAACTTTGATCTTTGTGAAATCACCTTGTTCGGTGTATAAATNAAACGAAGGATAAAAAGGGAAATCGTAAATGATGAAATTGGGAACAATGGTAGTAATGACATATTTGGCTTCTTGTGGGAAATTAATGAACTGATTTAAATTGCTTATGAACTGTTGAACATAATGAGATTGGTACTGTTGGCTATAGAAATACTTGTAACATTGTTGTGGCGGTGGCTTGAAAGGTATTGTGGTAACATGAAATAATTGTGAATTGCTTATTGTCATTGTTGTGATCTTTGTGAAGTGTTCTTGATTGTTGTTATGATTGTTGTGATTTGAAACTGTACGGTGGGATTGGGTTGCCCGCCGAAACACAAATTGATATATTATGGGTTGGGGTGATAAGGGTGGCCGAGGTAATAAGGGTGGA
>MU726630.1:3132-16032 GCA_026770625.1 Nicotiana glauca | reverse complement strand
TGTTATGATTGTAAGTGGATCCGTAGCAGGTACTTCAGTTCATCGGCAGTAGCACTCCTTCATCTTCCACTGGCCGTTTTGGTGAGCCCCTTTTCTCTCGGGGCCCTGCGTGGCTCATGCCACCTCTATTTTGGAGTCTTATTTTGGTTTTGTGTAAGATATAGCCGGAGTCTTATTACCGGCAAGTATTATATTATCCCTGTCATATCTTAGAGGCTCCGTAGATAGAAAACGTAGGATTATGGACTTATGTAGATATATGTCGGGCCTTGTAAGTTGTAAATTTGTTAAGTAATTAAGCATGTTGTGAATGTGTGAAAAAGTATAATTTCAATTATAAACTGCTTAATCCTTTGGTTAATAAGTGATGAAAAATATAGGGGTAACACGTGGGTTAGGAAAGGCACCCAGTTCCGCTTGACCGGGGCTACCCGGTCGGGCGCCGGTCATGTCCCTCGATTTGGGGCCTGACACACGTATACTATCACCCTACAAATCATATTCCTTATTAGTGCAGAATTATGAAGCCAACATTAAGAGACAAAAAGATGAATACTTCTACTACACATATTTCATATATAGATGTATTTTCTGAATGTTCACCCGATGCTAGTCTAAGCAAGGCAACCAGTATGTAATATCTGCAAGAGTCTTATATTTTGAACAAAATAGATGTTATTTAGTACAAAAATACAATATAGGTGAATTATATATCTATGTAGTACAATCACTGTCTAAAGTTTACCTCAACGTTTTAAGTTAAAAAACAGAATGCTACAGTTGCTTCCATATGAGTTAAAGAACTCTTTATATGGAAGTTACATTATTGGAGCAACTTCTTAAATAATTGAGTAATTCGGAAGAAATGATCTATCTATATAATTTACGAATACTTCAGAGAAGCGAAAATTTAAAATTATGAGAAAGTTAAATACGGTACCTTCGAATTCGGTAAAACCAACTCAATTGAATACGATATTTCTGGCTTAAATCGATCGGGTATTATCAATATTCGAACGATTCTAACTTTGAGATTCCATTGCATTGAGTTGCTTGGTCTGATATCATGAAGTTGCGTAGCCATAGTTGCAAAGCAATTTTAATGAGACTGGTATAGTGAATAGATAAAATAAGAAGTTGCAAAGGATTTGAAAATATAAATGGCATAAACCAATCAGTTATGGAGGTGTAGATAAAATAGGGATTTTTGGTTGGAAGCCCCACGTTTGGGAGCACAATCAGTCATGGGGAAAATGCAACTATTTTTCTCGTTTTTTTCTCACTTTTATTAATAAAAATATAATTGCAAATTTTAGTGGGTAGTTGTTGATTAAAAACTGCCAACGTGGGAGGATTTTTTTTAATAAAAAAAATAGCCAACCGAAAAATGGGGAGGAATAATAATAATAATAATAATAATAATAATAATAATAATAATAATAATAATAATAATAATAATAATAATAATAATAATAATAATAATAATAATAATAATAATAATAATAATAATAATAATAATAATAATAATAATAATAATAATAATAATAATAATAATAATAATAATAATAATAATAATAATAATAATAATAATAATAATAATAATAATAATAATAATAATAATAATAATAATAATAATAATAATAATAATAATAATAATAATAATAATAATAATAATAATAATAATAATAATAATAATAATAATAATAATAATAATAATAATAATAATAATAATAATAATAATAATAATAATAATAATAATAATAATAATAATAATAATAATAATAATATCTTAGAGAACAAAAGATGTACATCTGGAGAGCTCTAAAGGCGCACGTTAGCAAGGGATAGCTAATGTACGCTGACCACGATGACTCGCCGGAAAACTAATCGGAAAAGACAATCTCAGCTACCACAAGCGGAGGAAAGTACGGAGGAACCACCAAATCGACTAGTTACACCTGAATCAGGGACTATACAGCAGCTAGCTCCAATTCAGCTGGTACAATGGATGACAGGAATGGGGAGTGCACAGACGATTATGCAGTCGCCACAATTGAAGGAAACTGAAACGAAAGCTGAAGTAGAGAATCATGTTGCCACAACAGCACGAAAATTAACCTACTCTGTTGGATCTGGAGAAAAATCTATTATGGCGGATGTTGTCAAAGGCAATAGAACAGTGCAACAAGGGTTACAACTGAAATTCTATCCACCAGAAATGCGAGATAGAATTAAAGTTGTAAAGCTGAATCAGGAAGAAATAGAAGAGCAATGTAAGAAATGGGAAACAGCTCTCATAGGTTATGTCATGGGAGGTAACCCTACCTTCAAGGAGATGTTGAAATTTGCCTATGGAGTATGGAACTCAGTAACTACACCTACAGTGCTAATGCATGATGATGGATATTTCATATTCAGATTTGAATCAATTGAGGAGAAAATGATGATTATGGCAAAAGGGCCGTATACCTTCAACAATAGGCCAATGGTGTTAAAAAACTGGGAACCAGATTTTGAGATGGATAAGGAGCCTATGCGTGCGATGCCATTGTGGGTCAATTTTCCTGGTTTGCCTATCCAATGTTGGGCAGAAGAGAATTTGGGAAGAATAGCTAGTTGCTTGGGGAAACCTATATGTACGGATCGATTAACAGCACAATGTGAAAGAGTATCTTATGCTCGTGTCCTAATTGAAATGGATATTACACCGCCATTTCTAGATGATATGAAATTGGAGCAAAAGGATGGCAAAATTAGGTTGCAAACTGTGGAGTATGAATGGAAACCACTTTTCTGTCAGGAATGCAACAAATTTGGACATACAAATGGTGAATGTAAGAAGGAACCACAGAAAGTAATACAAAGGAAAAAGCAACAATGGATAAGGAAAAATAAGCATACTGAGACAAAAGAAAGTAAAATACCATCTGTTGAAGAGATAAAGAAGGGAGAAGTGAATCCACAAGAACAACAGCAGGAGGTTCAAAAACAGGTTGAAGATAGGGGAAAACAGATCAATATATATCAGGGCAAGGTCAAAAAAGGACAGCCTCCTATTGAACTTGAAGAGTTAGCAAGAAGAAACAAGTATGCAATGTTGAGAATTCAGGAAGAACCACCTGATAGAATTGAGAAGAGGCAGCTACAAGGGGTTACAAAAGGGCCTACTCCAACTACCATCCCCCCAATGTGATATTCAGCAGTTGGAATATTAGAGGACTTAATAAGTCCTTTAAACAAAGAGAGTTTAAGGACTTTCTAATAAAGAATAGAGTAGATTTGGTAGGATGTTTGGAGACTAGAGTAAAACAAAAGAATGCACAAAAGATTCAGCTGAAGATTGGTAGAGAATGGAAAGTAATAGATAACTACTTTGAGGCCCCTAATGGCAGAATTTGGGTATGGTGGAAGGAAACAACAGTGAAGCTAGACCTAATTCAGGTGACTTCACAACTGATTCATTGTCATATACAAGACAATAACTCTGAGTTTCATAGTTATTTGACTATTGTATATGGGTTACATACTATTGCTGAAAGAAGAGAACTGTGGAATCAAATAAGAAGTATAAATGCAGGGATCATAGGTCCTTGGTTAATATTAGGAGATTTCAATAGTATACTATCAGTGGAGAATAGATTAAATCGAGCCCCTATTCATCAAAATGAAGTAATTGACTTTAATCAATGCATTGAGGATATTGGAGTAGGACTAATCAACAAAAAAGGGATGGAATATTCATGGAGCAATAAGAGAGGGGTAGATGATAGAATCTATAGTCATATAGATTGGGTGTTTGGTAATGCAGATTGGTTTGGACTGTATGCAGCAGTTGAAGCAGTCTATCTAGTCCCAGGATGTTCTAATCATACTCCTATAATTCTGAACTCAGAGGTGCATAAAATGAAAAATAGGAAGCCATATAGACTACTGAATGTAATGTTGCAACAACAAGAATTCAAGGAAGCAGTTGAGGCCATTTGGAACTAGAACATACAAGGATACACTATGTACAAAATATGTAGAAAGCTGAAATAGTTGGAGATTCAAACTAGAGGAATTCAGAAACAATATTCCTCAGTGGAAATGAGAATTAATCAGCTGAAGGAGGAGCTAAATGAAGTCCAACAGAACATAAATGAAGATCATCTCAATCCAGTTCTCATTGAACAAGAGAAGAGAGTGCTGATGGCAATAGAAAAATGGGATGCAGTATATGAGAAGATCTTAAGGCAGAAGTCAAGAGCAATATGGATTAAAAATGGAGACTCAAACTCTAAATATTTCCATGTACAACTGAAGTCTAGGCAAGCAAGGAACAAAGTCAGCTCTATATACAATGCACAGAATATTAGAGTGACAGATCCAGAACAGATACAACAGGAGTTCATACAATTCTTCACAAAGCTGCTAGGTGAAGCTGCCCCGGTAATGACTGGAATTGATGTTACTATAATTAGAGATGGACCATGCTTAACTCTAGCATAGCAGCAGGAAATGATGAAGCCTATAACAAAGGAGGAGATTACAAGAGTGGTCAAAGAATTACCAAGAGACAAAGCACCAGGAATTGATGGATATCCAGCAGAGTTCTTTCAAGAATACTGGCATATAGTTGGGGAGGAGATTATAAAAGCAGTGTTGGAATTTTTTGATACAGGGAAGTTACTTCAAGAGATAAACTGCACTACTGTTACACTTGTTCCTAAGGTGGTAAGTCCTAACTATGTGAAGGAATTTAGACCTATTGCTTGTTGCTCAACTATGTACAAGATCATAGCCAAACTACTCACTAGCAGGCTAAAGCTGGTAATAGATTATTTGGTGGGACCTTCACAGTCGGCTTTTATAGAAGGGAGAAACATTTTGGACAATGTCCTACTGGCCCATGAACTGATTAAAGGATACAAACAGAAATCAGTGTCTCCAAGATGCATAGTAAAGGTAGACATAAAAAAGGCATATGATTCTGTGGATTGAAATTTTTTAAGGAGTCTAATGCTAGAACTGGGCATCCCAAACAAGATAGTCAACCTTATAATGGAGTGTGTAAGTACAGTATCTTATTCTCTTCTAATCAATGTAGGTTTGACACCAAAATTCAAGGCAAGAAAGGGACTAAGACAAGGTGACCCAATGTCACCTTATTTGTTTGTATTGGTGATGGAATATCTGAACAGAGCATTGAAACAACCAGGACTTAAATCCAAACTTTAATTATCATCCTAAATGTGAAAAACTGAAGTTAATACATATCTGCTTTGCTGATGATTTACTAATGTGTTGTAGAGCTGATATGATAACTGTGGAGCTAATGATGAGCCAATTTGAGAAGTTTTCAGCTGTATCTGGGCTACAAGCAAATATGGAGAAGAGTTCACTCTATGTTGCAGGGATATCCAGCCAGCAGAAAGATGAAATTATACAGAAACTGAAATTGACCAGTGGAGAATTGCCGTTCAAGTACTTGGGGGTTCCCCTATCCTCAAAGAAACTCAACATCAATCAGTGCATGCCTCTAGTGGAGAGAATAGCAGGAAGAGTGAAATGTTGGACATCAAGATACTTGTCATATGCAGGCAGAGTTCAACTGATTAAAAGTGTGTTGTTTGAAATGCAAACCTACTGGGCACAAGTGTTCCTGATTCCAAAAAAAGTTCATGAAATGGTGACTACTATTTGCAGAAACTTTCTATGGAAGGGTAGCACTGAAGGGAAGAGAGCACCAATAGCATGGGACACTATTTGCAAACCAAAAGCAGCAGGAGGTTTGAATGTCATAAACTTCTCATTATGGAATAGGGCAACAATAGGAAAACTACTATGGTCAATTGCACTAAAGAAGGACAAGCTATGGATTCAGTGGATTCATCACCACTATATGAAGCAGAAAGAGCTGGAAAATATGGAGACTCCAAAACAAGCTAGTTGGGTGATGAGGAAGATATTTGATGCAAGGAAATGGCTAACTAATGGAGTGAAAGAATTGGCATTATATACAGTGAAGGGACAATACCAAATCAGTAAAGCATATACTTCTCTTATGCCACAGTATCCAAAGATCGATTGGAAAGCATTGTTCTTGACAAAAGGACTAATGCCTCGACACCAGTTCATATTATGGATGTCTTTGCAGCAGAGATTAGCAACGGTGGACAGGGAGCAAATGGGGAATAACAGTACCTAAGGAGTGTGTTCTGTGCAATACTGATAAGGAGGAGACTCATGCACATTTGTTCTTTGAATGCTCATACTCAAAATTCATATGGGAGAATCTGTTGAGTCTGTTTGAAATAAAGAGAGAAATAGGAAGCTGGCAAGAGGAAACTAAATGGATGACATCAAAAGCATGAAGCAGAAAAGAATTTTGGAAGGTCCTGGGAAATGTGTTTGCAGCAGCAGTATATCAAATATGGTTAGAAAGAAATTTGAGAAGATTCCAACAAGCAAAGAGAGACTGTAAGGAGATAGTTAGAGAAATTGTACTTCATACACATATTAGAGGTGAGATATATTGTAAATGGAGAGAAGTATTAACAAAGATAGATAGATATCCATGTTAGAAATAGATAGTAAGTTCCAACTGTGGAACTTAATCGAGGATAGAAAGAGGATAATTTTGTAGGATCCGACTCTAAAGTCAAAGGAGCGGATGGATGTAAATATTTACTTGGTTAAATACAAATTTTCAGTTTAACCAAAAAAAAAAAAAAATAACAATAACAACAACAACAACAATAATAACAATAACAATAACAACAACAATAACAATAACAATAACAACAACAACAATAAGAATAACAACAACAACATCAAGAATAACAATAACAACAACAACAATAACAATAATAACAACAACAATAACAATAACAATAACAATAACAATAACAATAACAATAACAATAATAATAATAATAATAATAATAATAGTAATAATAATAATAATAATAATAATAATAATGGTTTATCCATGCCATCCGTTAGAAAATTCATATTTCTATGCCACTGCAGTTAAAGAAATGGCTCATCCATGCCATTATTGACTAACGGCTCAATTTTTATTTGGTCCATCCATGCCACTGTCGTTAGTCAATAATGGCATGGATGAGCCATTTCTTTAATGGCAGTGGCATAAAATGAGTATTTTTTTTAACGGATGATATGGATAGACCATTTCTGAAAGTTGAGTGGCAATTTTAGACCTTTTCCGTGATGATGATGATGATGATGATGATGATGATGACGTGAGAGGATTTTATTTTTCTTAAAAACAGCCAACCAAAAAAGAGGTATTTTTCTTAAAAATAGCCAACCAAAAACGAGGAGGAATTCTGTTTTTGAAATTAGATAAATTTAAGTTTATTTTCTTGATTTATAATTTTAATTTGAACCTTGGAGAGTTGTCCTAATTTTTGGTATGTGTTAGAATTGTGGGTATTACACTTGGCAGCCTAACATAATTTTTCTTTTGTTATTCTATATGGATAGATTAAAAAAGTTAAAATCATAAAGAGCTTGAACTTTTTAATGCCTTTCTTGTTACTTCCTTTTTCTTTTATTTTTTTACTCAATTTTCACCCTACATTATAAGAGCGCAAGTAGTCCACTATTCAGATGGTCACTGAACTATGTAAAATTATGGAGTAAAGTCATTTTTCTTTCATTTGTAACTATTTTTACTGTACTCTGATGATTACTCAACCAGATTTGTTGATTTTTTCAGTGGAAAATACTGACGTGGCATTTCATATGGACTTTTGGACTATATAAAATAATTAACACCCAAATAAAGCATATAAAAACCTACCCATACACCCAATCCGACCCGCTCATAAAGATAAAAATTAGGGTATTATCACTTTTAGCTCGTGTCAGAAACTATTTATATTTGGTAGCCGAAAAACTGTATAAAATTTGTATAATTTTGTATATAACATACAGAATGTATATGTATAGAAAAATTATATATTTTGCGGCTATTATTTTGAGAGCGGCTATATAGTTCCATTTCCCATAAAAATTTACCCAAAATTCTTACAACGCTCTTTCTTATAAACGGGTGGCATCAAGACGGATTGGGTGTATGGGTGGACTTTTATGCTTTGTTTGGGTGTTAATTATTTTATGTGGTCTAAAAGTACATGTGGACTGCCAAGTAAGTATTTTCCACTGAAAAAATCCATAAATCTGATTGAGTGATCATTAGAGTGCTATATCGATAGTTGCGTGACTTTCTTGTTACAAATAAAAGTAAAATGATTTTACTCCATAATTTCACATAGTTCAGTGACTATCTGAGTAATGTACTCGAACGCAAGTGTTAAACCTATATAAATATATACTGCTAGAAATTTTCAAAATTCGAAAAACGGTTAATGAGTTTTCATCAGAAATCAACATAGCACTTTAAGCTTTTCACCACAAATAAAACTAACCAAATATGAATTACATATGGTGGCCATAATACAAACACTATATGCCAAACCAAAGAACTGCAAAGAAAGAAATCTGTAGATTAACACACTGCAAACTAAAACATAACTGAACAACCAAAGTCTCATTTCATAGCTAGATCATTCATGAAATGTGAAATACACTTAGCATTGTAAATGACATAGCTACTGCGAGGCAAAACCCATGCCTTATATTACTGCGTCGACATTTGTTTCTATCTATTCACTTCAACATCCAAAGCATACCCAAAGATCACGATCTGATTAACTGATTGTACCATCGGTTCTTATTATAGTCATAGACAACTTTTGCTTTAGGTGATGCACGCTGAAATTTTGTTAGCTCCGCGAGTATTTCAACTATTACATCAAGAGGTTGTTCATTTCCTGGCCTAGGTTCAATTAGAAATCTCTCTAGCGCCGGAGACTTGGCTAATAGAAGCTCAATAAGCATTATTTGAGGCCTTGTCCCTGTAATGTTCACTAGTTTAACTTCCCTGAGGTGATTAAATGTCACATCTGAGAAACGTTTCACTTCATCTAGGACATGAAATTCTTCATCATCGTCATCATCATCAGAATTATCCACCTAAAACGATGAACAAAATAACCATATCTTATAACTATTGAGGATCTAACGTATAAGAAAGCCACTAAATAATAAATAAAAAGAAACGACTGAAACGCTACCTGAATTTGCATATACTGTAAATATGGGGAGCTTCTTATCAAGCAAAGAGTGCACATGACCTCATCTGATTCATTGAGATTAAGATGAGATAGGTAAAGACGTTTGACACAATTAAGATCAAAGGGAAGCCTCATTGGTATTTCACCTGCTTCAGCCAAGAACTAGGAACGAAATGCCAAAAATCAGGATGACTCAAAATGAATAAATATTATGATGCAGTAACAAAGCAACATTTTCATAGTCAATTTCTTAATTGCGGAGATACTAGAGAACATATTAAGACTAAATAGGGCAGAAAGGGAAGCCCAATGCACAAAACATTCCGCATTCACAGGGTCCGGGGAAGGGCAACACCCTAAGGGGGTGTGATGTAGGTAGTCTACCCTAATGCAAGCATCAGTGGCTAATTCCAGGCTCGAACCCGTGACCTATAAGTCACACGGAGACAACTTGATCGTTGCTCCAAGGCTCCACTTCTAAGACTCAAATAAACATGGCGATGTTTTTTATAAATTACCAAATAAATATTGGCCTAGAACTCTTTGGCTTCATCAATCTTAATAAATACAAGTAAGCTTTAACTCTTCGGGTTTATCACTCTTAACTTTATTTTAGCAAAACGATATATAATAGAGACGTCTATGAGT
Organism: Nicotiana glauca; assembly: GCA_026770625.1. Lineage (NCBI taxonomy): Eukaryota > Viridiplantae > Streptophyta > Magnoliopsida > Solanales > Solanaceae > Nicotiana > Nicotiana glauca. Next base: position 6,241 of record MU726630.1, on the reverse strand, counting down.
AATTTTAGTAGCACTAACCTGCAGAAACTTGCCATTAAGATGAAGTATTCCGACTTTAGGTAATCTTTCCATAAACAGAATCAAATCAGAGATAGGAATGCCATTCAGAAATTCCCCTCTTAGACTAATTGAAACTTCGGTCAAGTTTGGAGCGTCTGCTAAGCAGATAGATTCAAACTCATCATCATCCTTGATACACAACGTCTTGAGATTAGAACCGTTGATATTAAAATTATGAATACCAGAGCACCAATGCAACTCTAGCCTTTCAAGAACTGGACAGTCGAAAAGAAGACTTTCAAAACAGATGTTTGGAAGATCAACCTCAATAAGTATCAGTTGTTTGAGATTACGAAAGCCTTTAAACTCGGGTGTTGGACAAAGGGCAAAATTTTGGAGCTTCAAGTACGTCAAGTCCAGACAAGAAAAGAAATAAGGAGGTAACCTAAGATGTTCAATATGTTCGTTCTTGTGCTTTAAAGTTAGTTTCTTGATGTTCTTCGAAGACAAGTATAATATCCATTTGTTCACATCAAGAACATCAAGAACGCTCCTACTTGACTTGAAATCAGGAATACAAACTTTAAATCTCTCTATTCCACCAAGATGAAGCATAAGAGACTTGGTGACAATTTTATCGAATTGATACATATATTCACGGTATTCATCAAACTTGTATTCACGGGATTTCTTTCTTGTAATGGTTTTTAGTTCTTTGCAGAATTCTTCATCAAAAACTAACTCCGGAATGTATGAGTAGCAAAATCTCCACTTCTTTGATAGAACACTCGTTCTTATAGCATCACGTATAGGCATTTTCCCTAGAATGCAGTATATTACATCAGTTGGCAAGTTGCTGATTATATCTTCAGTTGGCAAGTTGCTGATTATATCTTCTCGGCTTCTGCCTTTTTTAATACATGTTGGAGACATATCTTCCTAAAAATGAAAAATCCAAGTAGCCAATGCAATCAATTCACTTTTTTGGGCTTTTCAGAAAATAATTATAATACAAAGAATCAAATACAATATATAATTTCCAACACAAAGGATGACTATATGTCTTTTGCATGCATTCGGTTGCTAGATTTAAAGCTAGCTCATTACGATCAAACTTTTTCTATAACGACATCCCAATATACACTCATTTACTATAAAAACCAAACTTTTTGTGAAACCAATATGTTCTATATAACAACACTTCGCTATAACAACAAAAAAATTCGGAACAAATAGGCTGTCACAGCGAGGTTTGACTATATATATAAAGAGACATAAATCAACAGAAAATGGTGGAAAAGAAGAAAGGGACAATTGACAATTCTTAGAATTTTAATCAAGAGTTCAATCAGCAAATACTGATTGTAGCTTTAAACAACAATATGCAAAAGAAGAGAGAATTTTCTTACCTCAAATAAATGACAAGGAAAATCTGCAAAATATTGTGAGATTGAAGAAGCAATTTTAGGTTTTAAAGATTTGAGGCAAGGCGGTTTTATTTTGAAAAAAAAAAAGGTACTCCGTGTATTTTAGGTATTAGGATTAAAATAATAAAATTTTGATCGAGGTAAAAGTGTTTATAGTTGTGGCTCCTAAACACTAAGCTTATAAGACTTTTTAGTTTAAGACGGGTACTTGGGTTAATTTGTCCGCTTTAAATAAGCAATTTGCCAATTTTTTCCCAATTTGAGTGGGAGAAGAACATTGATCCAACCCCAAAAAATTATTTGTCGTATAAATTACATATAAAATTGACCGCCTTCAACTTCATAATTTCTCTGCCGCTTCTTAATTCTTTATCAAGTTCCTCATTCGCTAACGGGAATTTAATTTTAAGTTTTTTCAATAGTTTGTAATCAGTTTTTATGGTTTATTCCAGGTTTTTTTATTCTTTTTTTTCTATTATGCTATTCCCTTACCACTTCCTTTTATATATCTGTCTAACACTAGTAATCCTACCCGCGCGATGCGCGGTCAGTATTAAAAAATATTAATTAAATTATATTATGATCGAGTTTGTTTGATCCTATTAGATTGTATTCCTTTAATAAAATTCAATTGTAATCTTACTTGTCAATACGATATACCCAATAATGAAATCTCTATTAAATCAAAGGTACTTATATAGTTAGTGAATAACTTTTTTTTTCTATATTTTTTTTATTATATTAATCAATATTTAATATTTGCTTTCTTTTTGTCATATATGAGAAGATTTATAATTTATTACTGTTGAAATAATTTTTTATTTTAAATTTTATTATATTGTTCTTAATAATATTATCTAAATTTTAATGAACAAAATCTCTGTTAAACTAACAGGACTTATACATGGAGCGTATTGAATAACTTTTTTGTTATGTATTTTTCTTTATTATATCATCTAATATTTAAAAGTATTACATTGCTAATAGAATTTTATTAGCATATTACTTTATTAAATATTTTTCTGTGAAAGTCTTTTTTATGTCTTTATTTTTATTTTATTTATTTTAAAATAATTTTAAAACTCCAAATTGAAACTAATCCCCAATTTCAATTGGTAATTTATTATCTTTTTTAATTTCGTTTTTTATTTTAAAATTATTTTAAAATTCCAACTTGAAACTACATCCCGATTTGAATGGGTAGTTTTTTTTTATCTTTCTTTCATTTTTTATAGCTAATTTTTTTTTGGCTTTTTTATTTTAAGATAATTTATAAACTCCAACTTGAAACTACTTCCACCCAATTTGAATGGGTAGTTATTATTTTATATATTTATTTTCGTTTTTTTAATTATTTTTAATTAAAAGATACCTATATTTATTAATTTAAATAAAGTAACCAATTTTTTTATATATATATATATATATATATATATATATATATATATATATATATATATATATATATGTTATTTTTTATTTTAGTTTATTATTTTCATGTTTTATATATATTTAAATTTAAAAATAATAACCAATAACTTTTGTTCTATATTTTTATTTAATATATTAGCCATTGTTTAGTATTCGTTTTCTTTTTATAATATTTGAGAAGATATATAATTTATTACTGATGAAATATTTTTTTGCTTTAAATTTTATTCTGTTGTTCTTAATAATATTAT
>MU726628.1:10869-30665 GCA_026770625.1 Nicotiana glauca | reverse complement strand
TAACCTATATCGAATGGTCTGATATTATATAAATGGAACGACGTCGTTTTAACTTAAGGCTGGTTCAATCTTGCCTGTTAGATCAAACCAATGAACGGTCCAGATTTGACGATTCAAAACGTCGTCGTTTGGTATGTAAACTGGCTTGTATATTCTGACCGTTTGATAAAAATTCAACGGTCTAGATTTCCTTCCAACCAACGACGTCATTTTAAATTCCTACATACAGGGACCGAACGGGTGGGCTGTATTGTTTTGGGCTGGGTACTTTAGGGGTGTTTTGGGTGTGTTTTTGGCCCAATTGTGTATATATATGTATATATATGAGTATTGTTATTATTATACTTATTTTTTTATTTTCTAATTTCAAATATTGAAATTTAGCTTGATAATTATACTAATTATACACTAAAATTTATTTAATAACCCTTTTGTAGTAATTTTCAATTAAAACAATAAAAGCTAAAATGAACTATTATTTATTTATTATACATTTTTTTTCCGATTTTTCTTTTATTTGTTTTTTTCCCAAAATGTATTAATACTAAAAAATATAAAAACTAACAATCTTAAAGTATAAGCATTTTTTTTATTTTTAATATGAGTTATTATGTGACTAATTAATAAAAGAATGTAACAAACTTCTTAAATTTGTAAAATCATTTTATTTGACATTTTTGGAATAATTTGCTTAGGGTAAAAATCACGTGCTCACAGACATCAAGCTGGAAAACATTCCAATGTCTCTTGACAGCAAAAAAGAGATATTTGACAGTAGTAAGCTTGACAACATGAGAGAAAATCTTAGTGTAATAAATGCCTTCCTTTTGAGTGTCACACCTAATTAATGAAAAGTCTAGCCTTATATCTCTCAATAAAACTATCGGATTTCTGCTTGATCTACCCACTAGTAGAGGATAACTTTCTTATGAGAAGGGATAGGGACAATGTCCCAAGTATGGTTGGCTTCAAGAGCTTCAATATACTTTAGCATGGCCTCTTGCCAAGCAGGATGAGAAGTAGCTAGTAAAATTGAGGCTCAAGCATGTGCAAGTCAGAGGCAGAAACCTTGGGATTTAGAGAAACACATAAAGAAGAAGAACCGAAGAGCAAACAAAATCACTCAAATAGGTTGGAGGGTTGACTGTCCTGACAGATCTCCTCAGAAAGGAAGAGGAGCATGAATAGAAGAAGTATAATGAGAAGAAGAGGAAACGCAAAGAGGTAAGGAGCAGGGGAAGGAAAAACAACAGGTGAAGTAGGAATGAGAGTATTAGTAAAATCAGATGTAGGGGAAGGAAAGGTGGAGGAAGGTGGGAGATGATAAGTAAATATGTGTTCATGGAAGAATACATCTCTACCGAAAAGGATAGAATGAGAAGATATATTGATAAGTTTGTAACCTTTCTTGCCACAGGGGTACCCCAGAAAATCACAAGGAATGACACTAGGCTGAAATTTATCTCTCCCTTGCTTTGAGCTGGTAGCACAGCATATGCAACCAAAACACTTCAAGTGATCATAGGAAGGGGGATAGCTATGTAATTTTTCAAAAGGGGAAAGTCTTTGTAGGACAACAGAGGGTAGCCCATTAATTAGATAAGTGGCTGTGAGGATATAGTTTCCCCAATACTTAAGGGGAAGTTTTAATTGATATAAGAGAACCCTGAAGATTTCCAAAAGATGTTTGTATTTTCTTTCAACCACTCCATTTTGCTGAGGAGTGTGAGGAATGTAAGTTTGATGGAAAATACCATTTTTAAAAAAGAACAGTTGTGCCTCAAAACTGTTTCCCAACTTATAAGCATTATCAGACCTAAAACTTTGCACAGTAGTATTGAAATGAACCTTTACCATTGTAAGAAAAGCCTTGAGCACAACAAGTGCATTGCTTTTGCATGATAAAAGGTGAGTCCAAGTGACCCTGGTGAATTCTTCAACTAAGGTCAAAAAATACCTGAACCCATTATAGGTATGAGTATTATAAGGACCACATATGTCAATATGGACAAGTTGAAAAGGAGTAGATGAATAAATTGAACTGTCAGAAAAAGGTAAGCCATTGGGCAAACTTTACAAAAGAAGATTTGTTTAGATGATACCTTGCCAGATAAAAAGGAATTGATTTCATTCTAATAAATGGTATATGGCCCAATCTTTGATGCAAAAACAAATCATTTTATTAATGTCAGGGGAATCACAAGTATTACAATGAATAGCAAAATCAGGTTGAACACTAAAAGATGGACTAGAAGTATTACATTGAACAAAATTAGAAATGAAAATAGAAATTGAACAAATAGACAAATTAGAAAAGGTCATAGTTGGATGGAAGAAATACGATCCATTTGCAGCTTTACCAATTTCCAGTGGCCTTCTCAGAGAAGGGCCCTATAAAATGCAGGCAAAAATGATAAGAGTTGCTTTGCATTTGAACTGAACAAGAAGTTTATGAATAGATATTAGATTGAAATGGAAAGAAGGAACTAACAGAACATTATGTAAAACCATATCTGGCTTGAGTTGTAGAGAACCAGTAGATATGACTTTTACTTTATATCTATTAGGTAGGGTTATTCGAAAAGGTATGTTGAGTGGTATTACGTTATTTGTGAGGTGTCATGTGGTTGGTTGTAAAATAGGTGGCAATGTCTAAAGACTCTTGGGAAGAAGCACCGATTTTCCTTTGTAATTGAATGTACTTTGAACTATTTGACGTCCCAAACCTTTCATTTATATCATCCCAAATATCCTTGACAGTGCCAAAATATATTACATTATTTTCTATGCCTTTAGATAGGAAATTTGTTATCAATGCAATAACCATGTCGTTGCATCTTTTCGAAAACGAATAATAAAGTGAGTCAAATTCAGGTTTGGGAACTCACCAGTTATAAGCCCTAATTTATTCTTAGTACAGAGGGCAGTGAGCATATTTTACACCAAATGACAAAACCACTTTCATCAAAAGGGAGAGAAACTAGATGAGTACCAGGACTGTTAGATGGATGTACATAGAGTGGGTGAGATGGAGGTATAGTAAAATCATCAAACCCATCTAACACAGGAGTGGAACTGACTTCTGGATTACCCATGAATAAACCTAGATATTCAAAATCCCAAAATAGGAATACAGATACGATCAACTAGCACTAATAACTCATAGAAGTGTTGAAAGAAAGATTATCATTCCTCTTTGCAATCTAAAGAAGGTAAGGAATTGAAAAAGGAGGGAAAATGTCGACCGAAGATCAGCAAAATGAGCGAACACCGGAGATATTAGTAGAAAAATGGAGAACCACCGCAAGACTCTCAATGATCGATAAACACCGCTCAGAAGACACCGCAACCCAAAAACTCGATGGTCGATGCGTAGAAACAGACGAAGCTCGACGATGTGAAATACTCCAAAAACATCGATGAGGGTACCATTGATCAAAAGAGAAGATCGAGGATCATCGATTTCAAGGATCTAATGCCATGTTAGCTTGAGAAATTGAGTTGTGCAAAAAGAAATTGACAGTGGAAACCCTAGAATTTAGGAGAGAAGAAAGTCGGACTCTTTTATTAGTCTTAGAAGTTACATTGTCAAAATGAATCTATATTGTTCTAGAGATTTTATTTCATTTATATACAAATAAATTAAGTAAGTAATACATGGCTAAAGTGTGAAGTTATAAAAACTTGTGTTGGGTCATGAAGTGGGCTGCTCGATTAATACAGTGCTTGGGCCTGGACTGTATTGCAGAATTGGGCTTCGGTTAATATTAGACAAATGAATATCGAGAAAACTACCCTCTATAACCCCTCAAAATTTTAATAGCTCATAGTTTTTCTCATTGACATAAAATGTCCCTCCGGCCCAAACATATTACATCTAATAGACCGAAATGTCTATTTCATATATTTTTATATATGGACTATCTAATATGTATATTTTTTATATAGTGATAGTAAAGGCGTTTAACAGGTGGGCTGGGCCAGTCCGGGTTGAGAATAAAAGTGAACGGTCGGTTATTGGTTTTTACATACCGGTCTTAATGGGTCCGGGCCTATCCGAATTAAATCTGAACTGGAACGGTTATGGGTCCAAGGGACTGGGCCAATGTTTTTTTTGCATTTTATACAACTATTGTAATTTATATTAGTATAAAGTAAAAATATAAAATAAAAAAATAATCTTAAAAAAAAGAGTGTTTGAATAAAGGATGCAAAGGAAAAAAAATAAATAGAATTTAATAGGAAACAAATCCTTATATTTGAAATTTTGAATATTTCATTAAGAATTTAAGATAATAGAATACAATGAAGATGGAAAAGAAATTGCGCTTATAATTTGCAATTGCTTTTTTATTTCAAACTTACAAATTAAAGTTTACATTTAACAACAAGTAAACTTACGAAAAAGAGTAAATTCAAAGGTTTTGCATTGCCTTAGTAAGTTATTCATAATCAATATGAACTTCTTGGCCATCTTCTGGAGTATTATATTCAGATGGGTTACCATGTTTAATATATCTCCAAGTCCCTTATGTTCTGGTCTATCAACGTCTTCACGTCAATGATTTCTTTGTTCTGATCTAATCCAATCTCTGAAACATACTAAAGCTTCCAAAGCATTGTTTCCTAATGAGTGTCGGGTGTATCCTAGTCGTTGTCTTACTTGTCTAAATGCACTCTTTGATGCAACAGTTGAAATTGGCACATTCTAGCAAGTTCCGAGCCATAGCGGAAAGAACAGAAAATTACTTTTCATTCTCATGCCACCATCCCAACGGTGAATATTCCTTTGTGCTAGGCTCTTTTTGCTTTTACAAGTAGAATTTAAGTTCATCAATGTTCCTGCTATTGGTTTGAGTGGTAGGAAATGTAGACCAAATATTAAAACCATGAAGGCCTTCATCATCATCCATAGTAGTAGATGCAATAGATGTAGTACAATGCATAGGGATTAACATTACCTACATTAAGAGCAACATCATTAACTATATTTGCATAATAATTATATAATTATTGTAAATAATCATTTAGTTTGTTCATACAACAATATATATCTGGGGTTTCAGTTAGTCCAATCTCCATATAAGTATATAAAGCATTAATTAATAGGTGACAACTAGACATCTCAATAGAAAGATTTAAAACAACACCATTGAGTAAATCAGAGGAATTGAAAAGAATTTTTTTTTTTGAATTTTGCTTGTATTTTTTCAACATCATCCTCATATTTTTCTTTCTTCTTAAATTCAGAGAGTAGAAAAGAAATTTCAGCTATATGTACTAAAGCCATAGTAATAGTAGAGTAATATGCTCCAGAAAACTAAACAATAGCTGTATACAATTTGTAAAAATTTAACAACATGGAAATCGTTTCGCCCTTTTTTATTTAATTTATTTTAATTACACGTCGTAAACCTAAACGACAAGAATTATAATTATTGACAAAAATTCTTATATTCAAATTGTTTTAACAATAAATTAATAATGAGATGGGCTAAGCAATCTAAAATGAATATTCATTGAGACGGAGTATGATAAAAAGCGAAGGAAAGGGGAAAATTTTTGCCTCCCAAGTAGTAGTTGTTAACATACGGTTTGGATCAATACAATGCGCATTAGCAACTTCAGTTATTGGCAATCTATATTTGTAGCAACATTTTAAAAATAAGTATGTATAATTAAATCAAGTAACAATTTCGTCCGGCATGAATCTAGGGTTAGGTTTATGCTTGGTACACTTATCCTTATATTCCTGAATTCTAGATTGTCTATTATTTCCTTGAATAACACCATCTTCTCTTCTCTATTTCGTCAAAAAAATTTCAAACCTTACTTCTTTTTCTCCAAATAGTAGTCGGGACCACAGGTGATCTACTACTACTATCATGACCACCACCCTTGCTACTAACTCCAACACCACTAGGTGTAAGTGGTGTCTCATCTTCAACTTCTAATTCATTATCTTCTATATCAAAATCTTCCTGTAATTGTTCACAATCTATATTATTATCAGGTGATGTTTCAGAAATATGTGTAAAGTCATTTAAATTACTACTAGATGTTGAAGTAGTACCTCATTTTCTATGTCCCCGATTACCCCGATTAGCAACCTTATTACAAACTCTTTTTGCATCATTAAACATATTGTGAAAATTTAACTATTAGCAAAAATTAAATATGCAAATAAAATAGTAAATAAGAGAAAGAGTTTGAGAGAGTGCACCAAATTCTGCAATAAATTGAACACTTGATGATTTTCGCAATTCCAATGTTACCACGAAGAAACGTCAATTGTTCAAAGTTTGAAGTTCAATTGTTCAAACTTCAAATAATAAATAATACGTTAAATTAAATTCCAAAAAAAATGAGAGCCAAATAGTTGATTGCAATTTAGGTGAAGAATGAGAGAATGATAATTGAGAATTTGAGTTTGAGAAATGAGAGATGAGTGAAGAAATAAAGAAGGGGGGGGGGTGAACTAAATTCTAAAAATGTTAGTTTTCTTAAAAAAAATTTACCTTAAAAAAGGCTATTTTTGCAATCAATCCATTGGGCAACGACCAAATTGAAGCTGACTGTTGCCAACGGTTATATCCTTTAAAAAAATGTTTTTGAAAATAGTCGTTGAATCGGTCCGAGCCGGGCCGAATAACTGGTTCAACAGTATTTTTCATTGACCGAGTTTGACCAGTCCAATTAATCGGATTTTTATATACGGACCACGTCCATAACCCGGCCCACCCGACCCGTAACTCCGATCCGGGCCGTTCCGAGTTACAACCGCTCTGGGCCGGTTCGGAAATGGTTCAACCCGACCCGTTAAACAAGTATAAGTGACGGTCTATTTAGTATATATTTTGTATGGTGACAGTCAATCTAGTATATATTTTGTATAGTGATAGTCTATTTTGTTGTGACGAACCCAAACCGGAACCGATCGTGATGGTGCCTTTCGTAAAACAAGGCCAGCCGACACAAACTCCCAAATCTAATTAACAGTTACAGTAATTCATAAGCAGTCATTAATAAGTGATGAATCCCAAAAAAAATGAACTAAAAGAAAATGCAAAAACAAAACACAGCCCGACATTGTGGTGTCACCAGTCATGAGCATCTAAAACCTGTCTAAGAGTATAAAAAGACAACATAGTCTATTACGAAACTAGGACAAATGAGATAAAAGTAGGAAGGAGAAGCACTGAGCTGCGAACATTGAGCAGCTACCTAGTCAACTCCAAATAAGCCTACTAGAAGCAATTCAACCCTTGCTAGCGTGACCCGAGACTCCTGAATCTGCACACATAGGTGCAGGGAGTAATATGAGTATGCCAACTCAGTAAGTAATAAAAGTAAAGGCATATGAGCGATAAGAAAACAGGTAAATACACATGAAAATATCACAACGAGGTAGTGCAAACCAGCACAATGTCTACAACGAGGTAGTGCAAACCAGCACAATACAGTAAACTGTAAGAACTCATAAAAACTTCTTGGTTCAGTAAATCCATTTTTAAAACATCTTTTAGCAGTTCAAACGAATGAATGAAAACCAATATAAATTATAAAAAACACAAAAACAGCCTCTCGGGAAAAAATATCAACAGAACCAGCCCATCGGGCTACCTCACAATCACTCGTACCAGCCCCTCGAGCAACAACATGGAACAACATCAGCCCCTCAGGCTATATCACATCACAAACTGGGTACCCGTGCTCACTGGGGGTGTATAGACTCCAGGAGGGGCCCCTTACGACCTAAGCACAATAATAAGCCATCTCGTGGCATAATCAACAGGCTCTCGGCCTCGTATAAATCACAAGCCACCTCATGGCATAATAAATCTAGCCTTCGGCCTCTCATATATCACAATCAGTACCACATGCTGCGGCGTGCAACCCGATCCCATAGTATCCTCACAACACAGGCCCTCGACCTTAATCAGTCAGAATCTTACAAGCCACATGGGCAACAGTAAAACATGATGCTCAGCCCAAAAATAACATTGAAAATATCAAAAAACGAGTAAAGATGGCTGAGTTGTGGAAACATTAAAATATAACATGACTGAATACAAATACTAAGTCAAAATAGTGAGGAATAGCAGAAAAATCGTGGCACGAGGCCCAATTATGGCATTCAGACCAATACATGATGATAGCAAACAATTTTTAATCAAATACGCAATTAAATAGACATAAGACACATACTGAGTCACAATCCCCAATGATGCACGACCCCATGCTCGTCATCCAGCGTGTGTGTCACCTTAAAATAGCAGAACGATCTGAATTCCCAGGTTTCATACCCTTAGGATAACATTTACAATCATTACTTACCTCTATCAAGTCCAATCTCTAGCCCGCGATTCCTTTACCTCTCATCTCGGCCTCAACTCGCGTCGAATCTAACCAAAATCAGAATCACGACGTCAAAATATGCTAAGGGAACGAAGCCCATGCGAAAATACTCAAATTATGACACAAATCCGGAAATTAACTAAACTCAGCCCCCGGGCCCACGTCTTTAAGAATGAGATTACCCTATTGGGAACATAATCCATGAGATTACCCTACTGGGAACATAATCAGATAAACTTCGCCTCTCAATCCATGGCACACCTGGAATAGCTAATGTCACTGTCTTGGCATGACAGTCCATAATAGCCCGGTACGGAGATAACCAATCCATGCCCAATATCACATCGAAGTCTACCATACATAACAATAGAATATCCACTTGGGTCTCCAAACCCCCAATAGACACAACACACGTCACGGTCTACCACAATAGTATTGTACACCGGAGTAGAGACATCAATAGAAGAAATGAGAGACTCGCAGCGTATCCAAATAATGGGCAAAGTAAGATGACACATAAGAGAAAGTAGAACCAGGGTCAAATAACACAGAGTAATCTCTGCGGCAGACTGAGATAATACCTGTAATCATCGTATCTGAAGCAACCGCATCGGGCCTAGCTGGAGGTGCATAGAAACGGGCCTGACCACTACTGGATCGGCCTCCCCCTCTTAGGAGACACCTAGATAACTGTCTTCCACCTCTAACTAGTTGGGTGGATGGTAAAGTAATTGGTGCCGAAGCCGTGGCTAACCCTTCTGCTGAGATAAACCCCCAAGGCGATGAGGATACTGCCTCCACATATGTCCCAACTTTCCACACTCATAAAAACTCCCTGGTGCTGGAGACGGGGACTAAAGAGGACCCCTAGAACCTTATTGACTAGCAGACGCACCTGGCACAGAAGAGTCTTGAACTGATGGAACACGGGACGAACCCTGGGGTGGAAGGGCACTGAGTAAGGAATGACCATGCTGAGAACCGTGAGAACCATGGCCCAATGGTTCCCCATGATAACCTAGGAAAGCTGACTGAGCATGCCGGAATGGGCGGCCTCTACCGTGCTGAAACTGGCCCCTCGAAGGAGCGCCCCCAAAACTACCATGTACTTGAGGCCTCTTGGCCTCCCTCTCCTCACGCTCCTGGTGACGAACTAACTCAATCTCACAAGAGATATCAACAACCTCCTCAAACGTAGCACCTGACACCCTCTCCCTAGTCATGAGAATCTGATGCTGATATGTGAGGCCATCAATGAACCTCCTGATCCTCTCTCTCTCCATAGCAACCAACCAAATAGCATGACGAGCTAACTCAGAGAACCTCATCTAGTACTGTGTAACTGTCTTATCCCACTATCGCAACTGCTCGAACTACCTATACAGCTCCTCCCTACGGGACTGTGGCTCATACTTCTCCAAAAAGAGAGCGGAAAACTATTTCCAAGTAGAGGTGCCACACCAGCATGCCTACACCTCTCATATGCCTCCCACCAAGTTAAGGCACCTCCCGTAAACTAAAAAGTCGTGAATGCAACCCCACTGCTCTCCAGAATACCCGCGGTGCGAAGAATCCTCTAACATCTATCCAAAAAACCTTAGGCATCCTCGTCCTCTACACCATTGAAAGTAGAAGGTTGGAGTCTGTCAAACCTCTCCAATCTAAGCTGCTCGTCCTCTGGCATAACTGGAGCTACATAAACCTGAGCAGTTGCCACCGGCTGGGCTAGTGGTGCCTCCGGTGTTTGCAACCCCTGAAAAACCTAATCGGGTGTGCGGATAGCGAGAGTCTAAGTGCCTTTCTCGGCCTGAGAAGTGGCTGCAATAGTAGAAATTGTGATTGCCTGAGCAACACTCGTACACACTGTCAAGATTTGACCAAGAATCACAATAGGCACAATTGGTGCCTGAGTTGGTGCAGCTGGAGCGCCCACGACTGGGACCTGATCCTGAACTGGATCGGCTGGTGGATCTGTAGGTGGTGCCCCAACTGCTGTGCGTGCTACACCTCTGCTCCTACCACGGCCTCGACCGCGTCCTCGGCCTCTAGTGGCCCCAACTGGTGGTACTGGTGGTTGTCCATCCTGTCCAGTCGCTCGTGTCCTCACCATCTGTGAGAGAATAGAATAACAAAAGTTTAGTACTCGGATCAACAGATTCGTATAACAAGAATTTCAAGAATATGAACTTTTCCTAAAGATTCTATAGCTTCCCGAGGATAAATACAGATATCTCCGTACCTATCCGTGAGACTCTACTAAACCTGCTCATGACTCGTGAGACCTATGTAACCTAGGATCCGATACCCTCACGACCCCAAACTGGAACCAATCGTGATGGCGTATTTCGTGAAATAAGGCCAACTGACACAAACCCCCAAAACCAATTAACAATTATAATAATTCATAAGCAGTCAAAAATAAGTGATGAATCCCAAAACAGAATAAACAAAAAGAAAATGCGAAAACAAAACACAGCCCGACATCGAGGTGTCACCAGTCATGAGAATCTATGAAAAGAAAACATAGTCTATTACGAAACTAGGACAAATGAAATAAAAGTAGGAAGGAGAAGCACTAGGCTGCGAACGCCAAGCAACTACTTAGTCAACTCCAAATAAGCCTTCTGGAAGCAATTCAACCCTCGCTAGCGTGACCTGAGACTCCTGAATCTGCATATAGAGGTGCAGGGAGTAATGTGAGTACACCAAATCAGTAAGTAATAAAAGTAAAGGCAGCTGAGCAATAAGAAAACACGTAAATACCCAACAAAATGCTACAGCGAGGCAGTGTAAACCAGCACAATACAGTAAGCAGTAAGAACTCATAAAAACTTCTTAATTCAGTAAAACCATTTTAAAAACATCTTTTAGCAGTTCAAACGAGTGAATGAAAACCAGTATAAATTATAGAAAACACAAGAACAACCACTCGGGCAAAAATACCAATAGAATCAGCCCCTTGGGCTACCTCACAATCACTCGTATCAGCCCCTCGGGCAACAACATGGAACACATCAGCCCCTCGGGCTATATCACATCACAAATTGGGTACCCGCGCTCACTGGGGGTGTACAAACTCTGGGAGGGCCCCTTACGGCCCAAGCGCAATAATAAGCTATTTCCTGACATAATCAATAGGCTCTCGACCTCATATAAATCACAAAGCCACCTCGTGGCATAATAAATCTAGCCCTCGGCCTCTCATATATCACAATCAGTACCACATGCTGCGACGTGCAGCCTGATCCGAATCCATAGAAATAGAGGTTAGTGTGTAGTGAATTCAATCCTCGAGACAGTGCTTCTGCTGCTAGAATGAATAGAGTTGGTGACAAAGGGTCACCCTACTTAACTCCTCTCGATGATTTGAAGAAACCATTTGGCTGACCATTTATAAGAATAGAGTACCAATTATTCCCAATCAAATCAAATATCAAGCCAATAAAAGCTTCAGGAAATCCCATCTTCCTTAGTATTTTGGTCAGGAATAGCCATGATAACCTATCGTAAGCTTTTGTCATATTGAGCTTAATCACAACATTTGGACCTGCTTTTGTTCTCAACCTGATATCCGTAATGATTTCTTGAGTTAACAGTACATTATCAACTATGCTTCTGCCCTTCACAAAACCTGCCTGTTCCTCTAAGATTATGCTTGGTAAAAATTCAACCAACCTTTCATGAATGACCCTGGAGAAAATCTTGTTAACAAAGTTGCTGAGACTGATTGGTCTCATGTCTACAAAGGTCATAACTTCTTTTTTCTTTGGTAATAAAACCAGGTTTGTGTGTGTCACACTCTTTGGCAACTGGTGACCAAAAAAGAAAGCCTTAACCATGCCTACTACATCTTCTTCAATGATTTCCCAGCATGTTTGGTAAAAGGCTCCAGTGAAACCATTCGGTCCACCTGCTGAGTTCCCATTCAAACCCATAACTGCTTTCTTCACTTCTTCATTGGAAGGCAAAGCCATCAATCTTTCATGTTGATCGCAATCTACCATTCAAGGTACATGATTTAGAATATCAAAAGCATTAGGAACTGCACTCTCAGTAAATTGATCATTGTAGAACTTTACTGTTTCTTCTGCTATTAAGTGATCTTCTTCAATCCAGTTACATAGGCTATTCTGGATCCTTGATAATTTTAGTCTCTTCCTTCTCCCATTAACTTGAGCATAGAAGAATTTAGTGTTTCTATCGCCATCATTGAACCATAACATGCCAGCTTTTTGTCTCCAGAATTCTTCTTCTAATGCAAGATATTTAATCATTTCAGCTGGGACCTATTGTAATCTTTGTCTATTCATCTGTGTAGGATTGACTTCAAATTGTCTTTCATGAACCAAGACCACCTCCTCAAGGCTTGCAATCTTCTGGAATACCCATATGTAGCTCTACTCCAGGTATATAGTGCTTGCCTAAGCTTCTTTAACTTGTAGTTAAAAATGCAGAAAGGGTTAGCACTAAAATCAACATTCCAATTCTCTTTTACTACATCTTTGAAGGTTTCATGCTTTGTCCAGAAGTTAAGAAATCGGAATGACTTCTTAATTGGGGGAGTTTCTATATCACATTTCAGCAGCATTGGGCAATGATCAGACCCAATTTTGGATAGGTGAGTTACCTCCAATCCAGGAAAGGTCTATTGCAATTCATTATTGCCAAAACATCTGTCCAATATTTTAAAAATACAGTCCTCCTCTGATCTTCCATTCCACCATGTAAATATACTTCCTTTAAATCCCAAATCTGTCAAGTTGCAGGTATTGATGCAATGTCTAAAGTCATCTACTTCAATGAGAGAAACTGGAAAACCCCCATATTTCTCTTCCTCGTCCCATATCACATTAAATTCACCTCAAACTAGCCAAGGTACTGTCATATCTGATGCCATTGCATACAAAGTATCCCATAGTTCTAGTTTACATTTGGCATAAACTAGTGTAAGGATTAGCTCAACATGTGTTTTAGTGTGCGTTAATCTCAAAGTCAGCTGTTGAGTCATGTTATATAAAATAGTAACCTCAAAAATTTCATCAATGAAATCACAAATCTTGTTTGACACATTCACCACTGCCTGTGCCAAACCAATTCATGCACTATACCTCTCCACTTTGTGAGACTTTTGCATAGGCTCAAGGATTCCTATGAACTCAAAATGATGTTGTCTGTGCATTGTAATCAGCCTTTCAAATGGTTGCATTGTATTTACTGACCTGATATTCCATATAATGGCATCCATTAAATGTTTTGGGATTTGGACAGTGTTCTCCTTGTTTGTACTCCACTAACCGGGATAGTAGAAGCCTCTTTTGACTGTTTCTTTTTTCCTTTTGTTGTAGAGTTTACTATATCAATAAGCCTTGGAGACAAATCACCCTGCTTGGCAACATTAAGGAAGTTTCGGCAGTGGATTCCTCTTCCATGTCTCTACCTTTAAGTTCTGCGTGGCCAGCCTGGTCATGTGTTTCTACTGCTTCTTTTGATGTCATAATATCATCTGCCTGGTTGGTAAGTTCAGCAGCTTTTTTAGCATGTTCATTGGTCAACAGCTGTGTATTGTTCGATGGAACAGTACTTCCTGCTACATCCTGCACTACGCTCGATGGAACAATACTTCCTGCATAAACCTGCACAGTCTTCTCTTGGTTCTTGTCTGCATTCTTCTCTTGATTCTTGTTTGCATTTTCAGCTTCTTTCAAGACATTACTAACAGCATTATGTAAAGTCCCTCCTGGATCTATAATATTGATGTTCCTTTCTTTTGTCTTACTGCTGCTGTATTTGTGCATTCACTTATGCTTTGAACATTGATTGCATTGGCATTACAATTAACTCTTTGATCCTCATCTTCCACTTCATTTCCTCCATTTTCTTCATCACTATGCATTGTATCTGGAATCTGACCATCTTCTAAGACTTCCTCTGTTTGGTTGAGCCATAATCTCCCTCCTGCCCATTTTTCTTTTTCATTGGTCCTGAATTTCTCAAACTCAGTATCTTCAACAAATTCATTTTCATTATTGTTTGCTAAATGTTGTTCAACTTTGGTGTCTTATGAAGGAATGTCTTGACATGGAGTATTGACCTGAACTACATTATTTTTGAATGCTTTTTGAACCCATTGGGCAGTTGACTCATTGTGAAAATGCTGCTCATTCCCCAAATCTTTTTGTACACAATCAGCTGTTGATTCCCTATTTGCTAAATTATTTATTATTGTTGTAGGGTTGAAAGTAGGTGTTGCAAGGTTTAGTTTCTTGAGTTGTGTCTTGGATGCTTGTCTCCTAGATGATCTAGGAAAAGTTACCTTTTGTACCATTTGTCTAGTTGAAAAATCAAATTCCTACTCCTCTGACTCATTTTCCACACCTGCTGTGGAATTATTTTGCTGAATATCATTGTTGCCTGTGGTTTTTTGAACTGGAGTTTCCTCCACAACTGCCCGTTGGTTACCTTCATTAATCTCACCATTTTCAAGTTCTAACATTGCAAGTTGGTTGGTTGTTTGTATTTGTTTTGTCACAGCTGTAGTGTTCACAAGAACCATTTCTTTACCTTCTGCAGTAGTACCTTCAGTTTGTTGGCCTTTGTTTAGTCCCCTATTGTCGCAAACTTCCTTTCATTGAGGGCCTATATTACCAACTACCTTACCACTAGTAAGGATCATCAAAGGAGCATCATGTTTTGCAGGTTTCTTATTGCCTTGTTGCACTGTTTCAAAATTTTCCTGCTGCTGGAAATTTTTGCTTTCCCTTAACTCAGGATTAATTCTCCAACATTCAATCCTATCATGTCCTTGTAACTTGCATTCTTTACAGTATTTTGGTAGGTAATTGTATCTAATTGTCACCCACTCAGCCCTCATTTCCCCCGTTGGCTCGTTAATAATATCCATACGCACTTTTTAGGGAGATCAATTAATAAATCAACTAACAGCTTAACTCGTGAACAACTTGGCCTTGTCTTGTTAATAGTAGCTAGATCAAGATGCATTGGCTTTCCCACGGCATAAGCCAATGAAAACAAACATTCTTTTGCAAAATAAGTTGGCAGCAAATTTGGAAACGAAATCCAAGCCATTACCTTAGGTGTTTCCTCGTCGACTTTGAATTTAGCATCATATATCAAAGGTCGCAATTGGTATTCGTTTCCAGCCTTGTCTTTTACATAATAAACACTCTTCGATGAGAATTCTACAAAATCTTGCCATAGCGTCAATCGTATTAACACATGCCTGTCATGAAGGTGTCCAATAGTACACTCGCCTTTGATTCCACATTGAATAGGGACAATTCGATGTAGTTCATTAAGTTCAGGCCAACCATACAAAAATTTGCACACCACAGCATATTGCAGATTTTCAATCATGTTCATTCGATCTACCTTGGCTTCAGTGAAACGAACCATGGGTTGTCCTTGTAATAAAACTGGTCTACGCATTGGAATAGGCTCGACAGTACATTATCCTTGAACTGGTATATTGATCGTGGTTGGTTTTAGAATATTTTAATAATCTAGAGGCTTGGGTATTGTTGTGGTGTTATTAGGAAAGGAAGGGGACGCTTGGGAGGGCTGACCAGTCATTGGAGATGACTGGTCGCCAACCTTAGAGGCCATAAAAGACCTCAATGCAGCTGCTTGATTTACTTCTCTCAAAACTGCCAAGATTCTCACGCTTAGGCAGCAGATTTTGTTAAAGAAATTTGATGCTACAGTGCTTCAATCTCCTTAAAACACGATTTGTAAACTTTTGGGACAGCTTTGATCTCCGTCACGTAAAAAATAAGTATTACATAAAAGTCACGCTTCAGCAGCTCATGTAATTTGCGATCAGTTTTCGAGCTACAGTTTATTTCGAAATCAGCTATGAATCACGAAAAATGTTATACAAACATGAAATTCTTCAATAAACCATCGACTTGATTTTGATCGTTTACTCAACAGATTTTTCACTCAATACTGTAGTAGAATGTTGTAACTGAATCTTTTGTAAAAGCTGAGTGCTACAGTAAATCGTGAAACTAAAATTAAGATTTGTAACAAATGAATAAAGATCTGAAGTTGAAATCAATTGGTTATTATTCCTAAAGATAGTATGTTTCTTTTGATACCAAGTTTGGTTAATTCCACCACCGTACTCCAGAGTTATGGCCGGAAAATGGTGACGAAATTACTATTCCTTCTCTTCCTAAAGAGAAGGCTTTCAGGATGCGATTTGATTCGCGTGAATAGTTTGTAGTATTTTTTCAATCAGAAGGAGTTAGATTTGAGGCAGAGAAGGTGGTTGGAGCTATTGAAAGATTATGATGTCACTATCTTATATCATCTGGGAAAGGCAATGTGGTGACCGATGCTTTGAGTAGGAAGTCAGCCAGTATGGGTAGTTTGGCGTATATTTCGGTCGGTGAGAGACCTCTTGCCTTGGATATCCAGGCTTTGGCCAATCAGTTCGTGAGGTTGGACGTTTCTAAGCCCAACCGCATATTATCTTGCAAAGTTGCTCGCTCTTCTTTATTGGAGCGTATCCGAGATCGGCAGTATGATGATCCTCATTTATGTGTCCTTAGAGACACGGTGCAGCATGGAGATTCCAAGAAGGTCACACTAGGAGATGATGGAGTTTTGAGAATGCAGGTTCGTATTTGTGTGCCTAATGTGGATGGACTTCGGGAGTTGATTCTAGAGTAGGCCCATAGTTCCCGATACTCTATTCATCCGGGTGCGTCCAAGATGTATCAGGACTTACAATAGCATTACTGGTGGAGGAGAATGAAGAAGGACATTGTTGTGTATATGGCTCGATGTTTGAATTGTCAGCAGGTTAAGTACGAGCATCAGAGGCCTAGCGGTTTGTTCCAGAAGATTAAGATTCCTGAGTGGAAGTGGGAGCGTATCACTATGGACTTTGTTGTT
This sequence comes from Nicotiana glauca, assembly GCA_026770625.1. Taxonomy (NCBI): domain Eukaryota; kingdom Viridiplantae; phylum Streptophyta; class Magnoliopsida; order Solanales; family Solanaceae; genus Nicotiana; species Nicotiana glauca. The sequence continues at coordinate 13,388 of MU726628.1, read as the reverse complement.
GGACTCCCACTAACTCAAAAGAAGTTCGATGCAGTGTGGGTTATTGTGGATAGGTTGACCAAGTCAGCACATTTCATTCCTGTGGCAGTCTCCTATTCTTCCGAGTGATTAGCTAAGATTTATATCTAGAAGATTGTTCGAACTCATGGTGTGCCCGTGGCTATCATTTTGGATCGAGGTACACAATTTATCTCACATTTCTAGAAAGCAGTTCAGCGAGAGTTGGGCACGCGGGTTGAGTTGAGCATAGCGTTTCATCCTCAGACGGATGGACATTCCAAGCAGACTATTCAAATTTTGGATGATATGCTTCGAGCTTGTGTTATTGACTTTGGAGGCTCGTGGGATCAATTCTTGCCTTTAGCAGAGTTTGCCTACAATAACAGCTACCAGTCGAGTATTCAGATGGCTCCTTATGAGGCTCTATATGGTAGGCAATGTCGGTCGCCGGTTGGGTGGTTTGAGCCGGGAGAGGCTTGGTTGTTGTGTACTGATCTAGTACAGGATGCCTAGGAAAAGGTCAGGATCATTCAGAACAGGCTTCGTACAGGTCATTCCAGGCAAATGAGCTATGCCAACTGCAAGGTTCGAGATTTGGATTTCATGGTCGGTGAGTGGGTATTGCTTTAAGTGTCGGCTATGAAGGGCGTGATGAGATTCGGGAAGAAGGGAAAGCTTAGCCTTAGGTTCATTGGCGCGTTTGAGATTCTTGATCGAGTGGGAGAGGTGGCTTATAAACTTGCATTGCCGCCGAGCTTATCAGCCGTGCATATATTGTTTCACGTATCCATGCTTTGGAAGTATCACAACGATCTATCCCACGTGTTAGATTTTAGCGCTGTTCAGTTGGACAAGGATTTGTCTTATGAGGAGGAGCCAGTAGCTATTCTAGATCGGTAGGTTCGTCAGTTGAGATCAAAGAGTTTTCCTTCTGTTCGTGTTCAGTGGAGAGGTCAGCCCGCTGAGGCATCAATCTGGGAGTTCGATTCAGATATGCGGAGCCGTTATCCCCATATTTTCCCCGACTCAGGTACTTCCTTCTTATGTCCGTTCGAGGACGAACAATTATTTTAGAGGTAGAAGATATGATGACCCAAACGGTCATCACTTGTTTTTAAATTAAATTCTGTATTTCGAGGCCTAAAAAACCTCTTTCAGCATCACCTCGATTTGCGTGCTTAATCCGGACGTGTAGCCGGAAGTCTATATGTGAAAATCTATGAAAAATGATAATATTTGGCTTTAAAATGAATTAAGTTGACTTTGGTCAATATTTTGGGTAAACGGACATAGATCCGTGATTTGACGGTCCCGGAGGGTCCGTAGGAAAATATGGGACTTGGGCGTATGCCTGAAATCGAATTCCGAGGTCCCAAGCCCGAGAAATGAATTTTTGAAAGAAATTATTTTCTGAAAAATATAAAGGTTTTTGAAAGTGAAATGTTATGTGAAACCTATGGTATCAGGCCCATATTCTAGTTTCGGAGCCCGGTACAGGTCTTATATGTGAAATAAGATGAGTCTGTGAAATTTGGTAAGAAACGGAAGTCGTTTGAGGTGATTCAGACCCGTAGTTGTGAAAATTCATACTTTGAAAGTGTTGAGATTTTTTTTGAATTCTATGCTAAATTCATTGTTTAAGAGTTTATTTTGGCGATTTGATGGCACGGATAAGTTCATATGATGTTTTTGAGTTAGTTTGCATGTTTGATTTGGAGCCCCGAGGGCTCGGGTGATTTTCGGATAGGCGTCGAAGTATTTTTGGACTTAGAAAAATTTGGTTTTCTGTTGTTGCTGGTGTCCAGTTAATTTGTACTATGCGATCGCATATGAAGGCTCGCGATCACATAATGTAAATTTCAGAAGTCCTGTTTTGTGCTATGCGATCGCATAGGTCCTGTCACAACCCTTTTTTTCTTACCTACTTGGAAAAGCCTATTTACTACACCCCGGGAAGGGATATAATAAAAAGGAAGGAGTTTTTCCAATTTAAAGACAGTCGGAATGAGATTTATTTATTTAATTTCAGAGTCGCCACTTGGGAGATTAATGGTGTCCCAAGTCACCGGTTGAATCCCGAACCGAGGAAAGTTTGACTCTGTTAACAGTCTGCGAACCAGAAATCCAGATAAGGAATTCTGTTAACTCGGGAGAAGGTGTTAGGCACTCCCGGATTCCGTGGTTCTAGCACGGTCGCTCAACTGTTGTATTTGTTTTTATCTGATTTCTATATATGTTTCATTTTTATGTGCATTAATATTCCGCTTTATTATTTAATTTTTACAAGAATTGCAACGTCGTGAAAATGTATTTTTTGAACCACACCGTACCAGTACGCCTGTAGTTTTTAAACATATTTAGACTTCATTGAGATTTAGATTTGGGTCACATAAAGGTGCACCCATATTATGAAGGTAATATTATTACAAATCGTGCCTAAAGTATCTACGTTGTTGTTAGCTTTGGGAAAGACCGTGAAATTTGCTAAACGGTCCTTCCGACCCTAAGATTTTTATAAT
>MU726619.1:21878-37143 GCA_026770625.1 Nicotiana glauca | reverse complement strand
TAATTAATTCCCTTTTATTTATTTTAATTTTTGGAATTCTTTACTTGGGGTAAAAATCACGTGCTCACAATAATACCTTCCCCTCGGGCAATATCACAGAACAATATCAGCCACTCGAGCTATATCTCATATCACAATGGGTGCCCGCGCTCACTGTGGGTGTACAGACTCCAGAAGGGCCCCGTACGGCTCAAGCGCAATATCAAGCCATCTCGTGGCATCATAAACAGGCTCTCGGCCTCATATAAATCTCAAGCCACCTCGTGGCGTACAGTCTCAGGCCCTCAGCCTCATTATCATAATCAATGGATCACTGTTATGGCGTGTAGCCAGACCCAAAAGTATATTCACAATATAGGCCCTCGGCCTTACTCAGTCAAAATCTCATAAGCCCCTCGGGCCATAGTAAAATATGAAGCTCAGCTCAAAATATTTTTAAAAATATCATTTAATGTGTTTAAAACTAAGTAACATAGCTGAGTTTTGAAAATAGTGAAAATATAGCATGACTGAGCACCAGTATAAAATCAAACAATGAGAAAAATATCATTTAAAAATCCTCTAAGGGTTCAAACAACTAGCACGAAGCCCACATATGGAATTTAGCCCAAAATATAATAATATTAAACAATTAACTGTCAAATACACAGTAAAATAGTCATACGAGATGGACTAAGTCACAATCTCCAATGGTACAAGACCCCACGCTCTTCATTTAGCGTGTGTCTCACCTTAACGTAGCTGAACGCTGTGAAGTCCGGGGTTTCATACCCTCAGGACAACATTTAAAATCATTACTCACCTCGAACTAGTCCAAAAAGCTACTCTAGAACAAGCTTGCCTCTCGAACCAACTTCTGAGTGCTCCAAATCTACAAAGCTCAGATTTTTATCATCAAATTATGCTAAACGAATGAATTTCAATTGAAAAATATCGATTTTAATCACAAAACCCGATATCAGTCAAAACCCAAACCCCGGGCCCGCATCCCAGAACTGGACAAACTTTATACCAAAATATTCTTCATCATCTCACAAGTCCATATATATAAAGAAATCGAAAATCGGAGTTCATTTGACCCCTCAAATCATCCCTAGAAGGTGTCATAATCTCAAGCCCTGACTTCACCTTTTTCACTTTGAAATCATCAATCAAATCCCAAAAACGAAGATGGATTCATGAAATAAATTAAAAGCGAGTAAAGAACACTTACCCCAATTTCTATGGTGAAAATCGCCTCAAAAATCACCCAAATCTGAGCTCCCCAACTCAAAATATTACAGAATGAACAAACCTTAGTTATATATATTTTTCTACTAGCTATTCTGCCTCGTTTCTTGTTCCAAACAATTTTGAAACTCGTATTTTATGCCTCAAATGGATTCCTTCTGAAATTCTAGTTAAGTTAGGCTTTTGAATCACTCATTTTGACCTTATAATGAATGAGATATGTAGGTTTTAATATTTGCAAATAGTGCATATTTTTAAATGCTCCGTCTGACAGCCTAATTCTTAGTAAAATGACCATAAAATCCTCATGCGATGTCCAAATTAGACGATTCTTTTCTATACAGGTCTGTAATTATGATACGGATCTAATGCTTCAATCAAAAAAGAAATCGGAGCTCATTTGTTCAATATGATATCATTTATGCTTGAAGAAACGATGTCGAAACATAAGAAAAACGAGCGCAACACAATCCAAACCTATTCGAACTCACCCGAGGCCCTGGAGACCTCAACCAATAATTCCAAAAATTCATATATCACTAACCAAACTTAGTCGAACCTCTGGAACACCTAAAACAATACCAAAACACCAAATTAACCTCGAATTCATGCCTAAGAACTTCTAAACTTCTAAATTCCACCAACGACGCCGAAACTATCCAAAACAACTCCGATTGACCTTAAATTTTGCCGACATATCCAAAATGACATTACAAACCTGTTCCAACTGTCAAAATTCCATTCTGACCCCAGTAGCCTATTTTCCACTGCCAATCGAAAATCGCCAAAAACTAACTTTCGCCAATTCAAGCCTAATTCTACACCAGACATCACAAAAATATTTCGGACACACTCCTAAGTCCCAAATCATCTAAAAGAGCTAACCAAATCATAAAATTTCGAATCTGAGATCATATAAAAACAAGTCAAAACTTGGTCAACCCTTTTAAATTTCAAGCTTCAAACTAAGAACCGTTCTTCCAAATTCACTCGGATTACCCTGAAAATCAAAACCAACAATTTACATAAGTCTTAATACATTATACGGGACATGTCGTGAGCGAGAACTGACGAGCCAGGGGCAAAAGCTCAAAATAATTGGTCGGGTCGTTACACATACCTATGAATTTGTGGTGAAGTTCTCTTTCAAAAATCGCCCAATTTGGAGTTGGAAGAAGAAGTTATGAAATTTTTGTTTAATCATGTATGTGTTCTGTTCCGTTTGAATGACTGGGAAAAATTGCCCTCTGTGATCACGGACAGAGGTATGTGATCGCATAGGGTAAGGGAGATTGGTCACTACGATCGCAGTCAAGGAAGTGTGATCGCGTAGAAGAAAATGGGTTCCCTTTCCAGGCTTGGTTTAACACATTGCGATAGCGAAAGAAACAATGCAATCACATAGAACAATTTGTGACTCCCAGAATTTACTCTACGCGATTGCGGAGGGAACTATGCGATCGCATAGCACAAAACAGGACCCTTAAAATTTACACTATGCGATCGCGTACCTTCCTATGCGATCGTATAGTACAAAATAACTGGACACCAGCAACACCCGAAAACCAGATTTTTCTAAGTCCAAAAACACTCTAACGCCTATCCAAAACTCACCCGAGCCCTTGGGGATCCAACCACATGCACACTACCTCAAAAACACCCTACAAACTTACTCGTGCATTCAAATCATCAAAATAACATCAACAACTATGAATTTAGCATTAAAATCATGAAATTTCTTAAAAACTTCAAATTTTCCAATTTTTCTGAAATTTCAAGTCCGTTACTTACCAAATTTCACATACTTATCTTAAATCACATGTACGACCTATACCGGGCACCGGAACCAACATACGGGCCTGATACCACCAAGTTTTAATCACAATTCATTTCCAAACCTCATAAATAATTTTAGAAAACAATTTTCTTTAAAAATTCATTTCTCGGGCTTGGGTCCTCGAAATTTGATTCCGGGCATACGCCCAAGTCCCATATTTTTCCACGGACCCTCCGGGACCGTCAAATCATGGGTCCAGTTCCGTTTATCGAAAATATTGACCGAAGTCAACTTAAATGCATTTTAAGTCAAAATTCAACATTTTTCACAAATTTTCACATAATAGCTTTCTGGCTACGTGCACAGACTGCGCACACAAATCAAGGTGAAGCTGAAAGAGGCTTTTAAGGCCTCGAAAAATAACCGTTCATCCTCGAAGGGACATAAGAAGGAAGTACCTGAGTCGAGGAAAAGATGGGGATAACGGCTCCACATATCGGACTCGCACTCCCAGGTCGATGACTCAGCAGGCTTACCTCTCCACTAAACATAAACAGAAGGAAAACTCTTCGATCTCAACTGACGAACCTACTGGTCTAGAATAGCTATCGGCTCCTCTTCATATGACAAGTCCTTGTCCAACTGGACAGTGCTGAAATCTAACACGTGGAATGATCGCCCTGATATTTCCGAAGTAGGGACACATGAAATACTGGATGCACGGTTGATAAGCTCGGCGGCAATGCAAGTTTATAAGCCACCTCTACCACTCGATCAAGAATCTCAAACGGGCCAATGAACCTAGTTCTAAGCTTGCCCTTCTTCCCAAATCTCACCACGCTCTTCATAGGTGACACTCAAATCAAAACCCGCTCACTGGCCATGAATACCAAATCATGAATCTTGCGGTCAACATAACTCTTTTGCCTGGATTGAGCTGTACGAAGCCTATCCTGAATAATCCTAACCTTGTCCAAGGCATCCTACACTAGATCCGTACCCAACAATAGAGCCTCTCATAGCTCAAACCATTCAACCGGCGACCGACACCGCCTACCATACAAAGCCTCATAAGGAGCCATGTGGATACTCGATTGGTAGCTGATGTTGTAGGCAAACTCTGCTGAAGGAAAAAACTGATCCCACGAGCCTCCAAGGTCAATGACACAAGCTCGGAGCATATCCTCCAAAATCTGAATAGTCTGCTCAGACTACCCGTCCGTCTGAGGATGGAATTTTCTCTCTTTTCTCTCTCTTTTTTTTTTTGGTTTTTCTTTTTGGTTTTCTCTTTTCCAAAATTTTTCTCTTATTTGTTAAAAACCATGACTGGATCTGATGAGGACTGCCTATATATCACGACACTGCGTGAATCAAATCATCATGTAGTTCAAGGAATAAATGAAATAAAACATTTTTTGGGTTTTTTCAATCTTTCATTAAAACTTCTAATTTTTCTCTATTACAAAGACTCGAGCCTACATACTTGAGAATTGAAAATTAAAATAGACTCGAAGTACACTTTAGGGAATGAAAACACAGACTCGAAAAAGAAAACACAATCAGGAGTACATTAGTGCTTCCAATCCTATCGTAAGAACACCAACTGGTCTTGTTGTAGGCCTACGCGCCATGTGATCCTGGAGACGATAGAGATCCTCCATTGTATGGCGAACAATGATCATTACTGTGGTGAATAACATGGACCTTGTCATGTCCTCACACTCGTATTTCATCTCAATGTAGTCGGTGATTCTTCTAACCCTTTCCCTAATGATGCCCTTTTCTTGCAACAAATGCCTAATCTACTGAGATCTAGCCTCTAAGACATGGGTCGTTATATGATTTTGTTCTTGCAAATGTTGTAGGTCTCCCTCTAGTTGTGCCATCAAAGCGTATCAATGTTCTCTCTCGGCTTTGAAGCTCTTAGCTTGTTTAGCCATCTCATTTTCGAAGGTAGTCAGCTTTTTCTTCAGGTTTATGACTTCTCAATCGTATTTCCTTTTTAGTTGTCGAACAAACTATGCTCGTCCCTCGGCGTTCTTTGCCAACTGTGCCAGTGCTCTTGCCAAACTACCTTCAAATTTTTCTAAATTATCCCCGTACTCACATATTTTCTTCCTGAGGCCATTAATTAGTCTTTCATCCACTTGGCTTCTTTCTGGATTCTCCACAGCTATCTTCATCTTTTGGATCTGGGCCCCGAGGACTTCATTATCTTGGGATAATTTTTTATTCTCACCCTCATCCACAGCAGCTTGCACATCACTATCAAATTTAAGGTCTCTGATCTGCCCTTCTAACCCGCTTATGGTGGCCCGATATTCATTTTCTTTTGTCAACCACTCTCAATGTTCTTGTGATGCTTTGACAAACTCTTGGAGGTGGGGTCTTTTAGCTGGACTTCTAAACTCAAATTTCCTTTTGTACCAGGCGAGGTAACCGGGTCAGACTTCACCTCTAGAGAGATCACGTACCCTGGTATTTGCTATCAGGTATTGGCACTCACTCCAAATCTGGCGAACGACTATTTTGTGAAACTGGCCATCAAAACGAATCTCGACCACATGAAGGCTAAGGTCTTCGTCCTTGGGCAAAATTTGACATCTCCCTAACTGTCTCAAAACCCAGTATGGAGCATAAGGCTGGATACTTTTAAGACCCATCAGGAGGAAGTGGGGACCGTTGGCTGGCATATATATGATTTTACCAACAGAAATCCAACCCAACATCCATTCTATTTGATTTGCAGTGATGGAGCGGAGGTAAGATATCCATTCTACGACCCCTTCTGACGTGTTTAACCTATCGACCCTTGTATAAAACTCTTTTATGCAGCTTTCCCCCATTGACCCATAGTTCATATATTGAGGATGATGAAATAGATGCTCAATGATCCACATTTGTACCAACAAGTTGCACCCTTCAAAAAAGTCTACTTCGGCTTTGCAGGCTGTGGGAGCTCGGAATATTTCAGACACTATCATAGGTGCAAGGGTGCTTTTGGCCTGGGTAAGCAAAGTGTTGATGACCCCGGCTACTCGTACATCAATATTCCCGTCCTTCCTAGGAAACACTAGAAGACCCAAAAATAACACCATGAAGGCGATACATCTATGTTCTTCCCATTTTAGTCGATTCCCTTTGCTGTAAATTTTTCTTTCTGGATTGTTGAACTCTCTTATGTGCTTGTATCGCTGGTATATGAACTGTGGAGGGGAAAAGCCAGCTGCCAAATCTGGGTATTGGACCCTCCTGCTTATCTTTAGCAAATCTAGAAACTTGTGTGGAGTGACAACTCTTGGAGCGACCAAGTATTTGTGTCTCAGAGCTTCAGTACTCTCAATATACCCGGCCATCTCTTCCAAGGTAGGCGTGAGTTCAAAGTCAAAGAAATGAAACGCGTTGTAGGCGGGATGCCAAAATGTAACCAAGGCTTTTTTTTTTGTCTCATATCTTCAATAAACCGATTAGACCCCCCAAGTAATGGTTGACCACGTCTCGTCCTGATTTACCCAAATCTTCCCACCACATATACAGTTCCAAAGAAATCTTGGTCATGACCTTCATTGGCAAGTTTGACTCATGTTCGTTCTGCTCATTTAAATTAAGGTGATTGGTTTAAAAAAAGCAAATTTTATAAAAGCGGTCAATTCTGCAAAAATTTAAACAATACGACTACTTTTGCAAATACGACCCTTCAGCACTTTGAAAAATAAGATTTTAGGGTTGTGCTTGCTAGGTAGCCAAAAATTCGAAAAGGGCAATAGGTGGTTATTCTTGCAAAAACAACCTTCCGGTGTCTTTTTGGGACATTTTGGGCTATTTGGACAAGAACGACATTACCTAATTTTATTTATGACAAAATAACAACATTTTAATTTTTGGGTTATTTTTGCAAAAATAAAGGAGTTGGTCCCGGTGAGTGTTTCCTATGTATCCCACATCAGGTGAGAATCAAACTTACGTAGTTCGATCAGTTTTGACATAACAAAATATTTTGAAACCATTAATCCTTTTCCCTTTTTTTTTTCAAAATTTCGGCAGAGTTTCGGTATACTTTGGACAACAAGTTTTTTCAAAGGCGGGTAATTATCTCTCTCATACCTCAATTTTATTTTTCCCAATTTCATCCATATTCTAGCAACTGGTCAACATGCAAACTGAAGCAAATAATTGAACAAGCAGCACGTAAAATATGCATCAGGATGGTCTTTAATTCTAGGGTCCACCTATCCTAGACGGACCCAACCCCTGTATTGGGTCACCAAAGTCAAATGCAAATTATGCAAATAAACGTTCCTAATAGGGATCCGGCATGAGGCTAAGTTATTCTAGGTTTAAAACCTGGGTATATTGTTCTAGACTTGGTGTAACCGAGAAGACAACTCGAGCCGAGGGGGAGGCTACGTAACGGGAACCAAAAGACCAACCTTCTTTGTAACTTTTCTGAGCCTCTTTCTTATTTCAAGGTATGACATTAATAGAAAGAGGAGTCACGCCAGCGTGCACATCCCAGAAGATTAGAAAAAAAGGGTTTCGCAATAATTTATATACAATTCAAATAATATCAAAGCGGTAAAAATCGGCATTTAGCACATTAGGCTCAAACATGTAATAAAATCCTATAATAAATAAAAGCCAGATCGTAGTTCCGGGTTTGGTCTCCATCAGAGTCATCAAAGTTGTCACACCTCCTTTTTTACCACCCGAGGGCGAATATAAGGGATTTTTTCCAATTGAAGTGACATAAATCGAAATGGGATTATTTTATTTAATCTGAGTCGCCACTTGGGATAGTTTATTTGGCGTTCCAAGTCACCGATTTATTTTAAAATCCCAAATCGATGAAAGTTTGACTTTATTTTAAAAGTGTGTGAAACAAAATTCTAGATAAGGAATTCTATTAACCCAGGAGAAGGTGTTAGGCATTTCCAGATTCCGTGATTCTAGCACGGCCGCTTAAACTATTAACAATTGGCCTATTATCAGATTTATTGCATGTTTTAAATATATTGTGCATTTTTAAACCTTATAACCGCTTTTAATTATTTATTGTTACATATTGTGAATCATGTCACAGGAGTCATACCCACGATCTGCAACATGTTTAATTTGTAAAGACTAAATTGTGGTCGGGCCACATAAATGTACCCCCGGATTTTAGGAATTAAGCGTCACGACTACGATCGTACCAGTAGCTATGAAAATTATTAATTAACGCGCCTAAAGCAAACTACGAAAGTTCAAGGCATTTCTAAATTAATTTTGTATTTATATGAGGGCCATAAATTATAGGATTTTATTTGTATATGGTACACCTCAAATTATTTTCTAAAAAAGGATTAGCTCTTGATATAATTTTTGTGAGGGCCATGTATTATAAGTTTTAATCATGTCACACCTCAATTCATTTTAAGAAAAAAAATTAAAGGCAAGCTAAGATGCTACTATTTTCAATCTAATTTAAAACTAATTATCACTACCACGTCACAGGAGCCGTACCCATAATTGTAATAATTTATTTATGCGCCTAAAGCAACTACGTTGTTGATGATTAATTTTTTTTCCTAAAGCCATTTGAGATTGTTTGGGGGAAAAGTCCAAGGTATTGGAATAGTGTGAGATGAGTGGTTCACAATTCTAAAAATGAATGGGTCAGGGAGATGCCATGCGTTGCTCTAATTTTTTTAAAAAAAAATTAGCAAATGGGTTTTAATGAAAGAAAAAGGGCTGAAGGACAGCCCCAAGTGCCCAACACAGTCTGCATGCTTAGCTGATAAGGCCTGTCGTGATTCAACTCAATCGAGTGCAGATTTTGGTCTCTAAAGGTCTAAGCTTAGGCCTTGACAAATTGGCCTAGCCTCAATCCCAGCCCAAACTTTGAGTGTATAATTTTTGATTTAATGTTATAACCAAAAAAAACTCATACAATAATAATAAATAAATTTAGAAAAAACTTTTACACCAAACCAATGATTATTTAATTACAGCAACAAAATATACAATCAAAGAAACAATATAAAATGGAAAGGCTAATCTCTAGGATGCACCTGAATCTATTAAACATGCTTTTACTCCACTGTTGGCCTCAATTTTACAAATCTGGCCAACTGATGGTCAAATATGCCAAAGCATGGCATCATGTACAGCATTTTTAACTTTATTTTTTCAACATTTCCATAAGAGAAAAGAAAGAAACTTAACATGCTTAAAGTTTGCAATCATATTTAAACAAGATTTTAGCCATTTATAACACCACACAATCAACATTAATAGCATTTAAACATAGAGATAACAAGATTTAAACTCTAAATCACACATGTTTAAGTACTGAATAAGCCAGGTATTCAAATCAATTCTCAATAACAAATAGCAAGTAAGATCATTTGACAAACACAAAATACACAAGATAAATTAATTCAAAACCTCATATCATTATACCATTCATGAAATCATTGCACTAGATTAAACATTAACACACAAACCTTAAATACATCACAGGGTAGGACAACCATGCCAACAACATTTAATTTCAACTTGAGAAAGGAAATCAAGTAAAGAAAAGAATAACAGAGAAGAAAAAAAAACAAACAATAGAGAAGAAAAGGGAGAATGTGAAGTCATATTCCAAACAAAAGGTACAATTCCATCTTGTCACTTCAAAAGCTTGTGAGAATACCTGGATAACTACAAAGAACAAAGAAAGCAAGGATTTCAATAACGAATGAAAGATGGAAGCCCAACAACAGCAGTAGCAGCTTCAAATAGACCCAAACTCAAACCAGAAATTTCAAGAAAAGATTTCTTCTAAGTTTCTTCTATAAAAAATCAAAAGAAGATAGAACCAACCATGATAATAGCTAGATTTGTTATGCACTTTTTTTTAATGATTTTTCCAATCTGATCATGTGATTTTCTTTTAGGCCCTTTATGTGCTGAAAGAGAGGCTGATCCTTCTTTTCTTTTTTGTGTATGAGTGAGTGTTTTCTATATATAGGGTACCAAAAAATAATATCCTTCCCTAAATTCTGAAATTTCAGAATAGTACAGCCTTTTTTTTACAGATATCTGTCCTTTTCCTACCCAATATCAGTATTTTCATCACAAGGATAAGGACAACAGTACAACAATCTAGAATATTCTGATGTTCACCCTATATAAAACCCAATTTTAACCTTTCAAACACTGATTATTGCAATTTTTACCCATTTGACCTAAATTCTGCTTGCTTGATTACCCAATAGCCCCTCCTAGAACCCTCCTAGAACCAACTAGGCCAAACTAGCCTTGGACCCCCCCTCCCCAATTAGTTTCCAATTAACCCCTTAAGGTCTTCAAAATTATCCTTTCAACCCCCCCTTCCAATTTAGTCAGCATTCGAAACTTCTTACCTACACAATTAGAACCAGACCAGAGAAAAAACAAAACAAATTGAAAGATAGAATTAATCCTTAATTAATCTACCAAACGAAACACGAACAATATAATTAACCTAAGTGTATTTAATTATTCTTAATAAATATGATTAACAAAATTAGCCTATTTTAGCTTAAAATTAAGTATATCAGCAAACAAAACACACAGTATTAACACCTAAATAAATAATATAAACAAGAATGAAGAAACAAACTAAGGAGATACGAGGAGGAGAATATATTGATTTTGGCCGACGAACGAAGCGAGACAACAAGCGATGAAGATGATAAAATTGGGTCGGCCAGTGGTGAATTGGTCAAAGACTGACGACTCTAAAATAAATCAAGACTAATGTAAAATGATTTTTCTAATCAAGAGCAATCGATTCACATGAGTCTCGGCCCAAAACGAATAAGAAATACCAAGCAAATTGCATAAGATCGAACGAGGTTTTTTATTTGGTTTTTTAGATATAAAATTCATTAATTTTGGCAGGGTTTCTAATGTAACTGAAAGGAGATATGAGATTAGCGGAAGATAGTGATTGTCTGGTTAGAAGATGGGGGAGTTTAGAGTGCCGCCTCAATCACACCTGCTTTTTCCCCCGAAAAAGGGTATATAATAAAAGAGTTATTTCTAACTTAAAGTGACAATCAAAATGGGATTATTATTTAAATATTCAGAGTCGCCACTTGGGAGATTTATGGTTTCCCAAGTTACCGGTTTAAAATCCCGAATCGAGAAAAATAATGACTCTGTTTAACAGTTCGCTGACCAGAAATCCAGGTAAGGAATTCTGTTAACCCAGGAGAAGGTGTTAGGCATTCCCAGGTTCCGTGGTTCTAGCACGGTCTCTCAACTGTTATATTAGGCTTAATTATCTTATTTGAAACAATTATGAATCTATGTGCAAATTTTAGTTTTAGCCACTTTTATTCATTTTTAGAGAAAATTACAACGTTATTAAAACACGTCGAACCACGTCACATAAATGCACTTGTGGTTTTTGACATATTTTAACATCATTGCGATTTGTATTTGGGTCACATAAATGTGCACCCGAGTTTAGAAAAGTAGATTATTAAAATACGCGCCTAAAAGCAACTATGTATTGTTGACTTTGCGAGGGCCATGGAAGTTTGCTAAATGGCATGCCTTGAATTCTAATGATCAACAAAATATTAATTAAAACAAGGGCTATGCAATTGTCATTTTTGTCTGGCATGGTGCACCCCAATTCTAATGTGAAGGGCATGGCTAATTAACTAAAAACGGATAGGAGTTCCTACCTATGTTATGCTAACTCAGGCTAATAATTTAATAAGCAACGAACTAGTAACAACCTACTCCTATTAGATTATGTAATGGATTAGCTAATCGAAACTACATTTGGACTGCCCATTACAACTGCTTGATATGCGAAATAACTGAGCTCCAAGTGAAGCCCATCTTGGTAGCCTGATTGCGGAGGAGAATGCATTTGCATCTGGGCCAACAATGATAAACCAACACATAATTCAGCAGGTATATATGAAACCAGTTATCACTCAAGAAATTTGGAATTGGACAAACACTAGTCACCCTTAAACTCAATATAAAACACATTTTAAAATTGGTGCATGTATTCTACGGCGAAGCATAACATCCAATTGCACAAATTAACCTTCATCCAAGGTCAAAATTTAACAATTGCAAATTCATATACATGTGATTCACATTGACCTCTTGACTGATTCTAATCTTTCAAACAAGAACAAAGACTACGTTGATGAGCTAATTTGAATATGAAGATTTCCAAAGTTAAAATAAGTTTTAGATTCATCAGAGATTCGCTTCAAAATGCAAGAGTACAATACAAGAACAACTGTAGAATTGTATAGTAAATATATATACCTGCTACAACAAATTCCTAGTCATATGGGAGCAAACTTGGATACAAATAGCGGGACTAGAGCCTATACCAATTTGTTAGAACAAATGGCCTAAATTGATACACATTCAAATTAGTGCCATGATGAACCATAATCCAAAATCGATCAGTTTTAACTAATTAGAACAAAAAATCCACAGTCCTTGGTTAATACACCATAAAATGTCTAGACAACTTTATATTCTACCAAATTCAGACCAATCCTTAGGACAAAATGTACACAAAAAATCTAAACTAAAACCAGATAATAACATGACAAAATTAATAACAAGCTAAGATTGATACTTTCATTCGAATGCAATCGATCACAGATTTTTATACAAGTCCTAATGCGGCTTCATTTCTGCCACGGTTCAAGAGGATACCTGGTACAATTAGAGCAAAGGACAAAGGAGAAAGTCAGTAGCAGAAAAATACACCTCAACAGCTCATAAATGACACAACCAGCTTCCTTTACACCAGATCTAACCCAAGATAAGTCAGAGAGCATTTTAAATTCGAACAATTCCAAAAAATTGCAAAAAATTTCAAAGTAATAGTGACCCTAAGATCTTCTTTGTAATTATCTAAAATCCCTCCAGTATTTCCTTGCCACCTGAGTTTTTTAGTTTTCTTTTTTTTTCTCTTCCAAATCTATGAAACAGTAAAATTTATGCAGTTTTTGTATTTTTTTGGATTTTCAACTCTTAAATCTCTGCGCTCTAAGGCAATAAAGAGTGCCTTTATAGTCAAGCTATTAGGGCAACCCTTAAGGTCTAATTTTTGCATTTTAGTCCCTCATTTTGTGACTTAGTGCCCAAGTTATAACTACCTAAAGTCTAAAGTTGGTTAGAAACTCCTGCTAGAAACTTCTGAGTCTGTTATGAAAAGATTCTCCATCTTAACATTCCTAAATTACGCTTTAAAGCCTTAGTTATTTGCCCTTAACCCACCCGGGCCATGTGGTCAAGCTAATTGGGTCACAGACCCCCAAATTGAATCTCAGAATCTGACCTGATGCTACTTGCAACCCAATTGCAGTGCTTATGGGCCCCAAATTAGAGTTAGACCAAATTTCCCAAACCCAATCAAAACCAATGAAACGAACAAAACCATGCAATTATTTCTTTCTCTATTTTTCTTTCATTTTTGAATAAACACTTTAGAAGAAAATGCAAACTAATACTGAACTAATAACCAACAAATCTAATTAAACTACATAAAAGAAACAGAGACTTTGTGACTAACAATTGCACTTAAAGAGAAAAGGAAAGAATATACTAGTGAAGACAAATTGAAGCTCAGAATCTTAAAGAACAAGGTGACTCGAACTCGAAATCCACATTGAATCATTGGTTTGACCCAAAACAGTGGCAAACATTTTTTCTTGGTGAAGACCAAATGGGCGTCACTATTTCATGCCAAAACCAAACAGAAAAGACTCGAAAACTCTGAAAACGACTTGTATGCACGAATCTGTCCTTTGGCTTTTGGGGCTCAATTTTTTATTTGAAATTTGAAGAGCTACCAGGATGTTTGAAGGACTATGAGTGGGGATTTGGAATGAGGGAGAGACGGGGGTTCAGGGGTGTTAATCTGGGAGCGATTGGGTGGGGCGCCGCTGGACACGGCGGAGGAATCCATGGCGGCGCCCTAGGGTTTGGGGATTTGGAGGGTTCCAGTGGGATTCGAAAAGGGATATTGGTGTCATGGGCATGCAGAGGAGGATAGGGAGAACTGGTGTGATTTTGGGCGTCATTGGACGCCGGCCACCGCCGTAGGCGATTTTCGGCGGGCGGCAGGCGGTGGTGGAAGGCGGGTTTAAGGTTGGTCTCGTGAGATGTGAGAGAGACGAGGAGGTAGGGGGTTCTGATGGGGGGTAGGGTACGTTTAGACACTTAAATATTAAAGCAAACCCGGCTTCAGGACCGTCTGATCAAGAAACCTCGACGATCCTGATCTAACGTTAATAGAACGGGGTCATTTGGGTGTAAGGGGGAGGTGGACCGGATTTTGGGCTGGATCCAGGGGTGGTTTGGCGGGTTTAAGGGGTAATTGATTGGGATAATGGCATGGGATGTGCCAAATTGGCCCAAGAGCCTTTCCCAATTCTTTTCCTTTTAAATTATTATTTTCTTTTTCTTTTCTTTTTTTTTCAAAATTAAACTAAAAACCCTAAATTAATTCTAAAAACTAAATTAACCTACCAAATTATATTAAGCTCTAATTAACAATCAACACTATTAATAAAATACCAATTTAAGGAAAATTCACAAAATTCGAAGCTAAAATTAAACAAAACAAAATAACTCAATTTTGTGATTTTTGTATTTTTGTAAAATCCTAATTACTACTTAATCTAAAAATAGGTAAAATTAGATTATAAATGCAAATGCAATGTGTATTTTTGTATTTTCTTATGAATTTATGTTAAATTGAAAAATGCACACAAAAATGCAAATAACATGGAAATTATGCAATTAAATCCTAAAAATCAAATAATTAAAGAAAAATTCTAAGTCTAAGAATTCTATAGGAGTAATTCATGCGAGGCAAAAATCACGTGCTCACAGCTACCCCTATTTGCTCGGAAACGCGAAGAGTTTTCGTGCAAAGATAAGTGAGCGGATACGAGCGATTTTTGCCTGCTTGGCACTCCATGAGAAGAATTTTTTAAAAACTTCTGACCGAACCTAGCTTCATAGGTTGCCTACTTATCCTTGGCTGTAAAGGAATCAGGTCAGTGTAGTTCTGGAAGTTTTGGTAGCTGGGACTACCGGGAGCTATGATTTCACTGCTGATGTTGCTGCTACTGCATGTTGACCCCCTTATTATACCATGTCAAAAATAAAAAGAAGCTAGACTAGACTATTATCTATGCTTTATAGAAATCCTATCTATATCTTCAAACTTGCTCTCGCGGTTCTTGTTGC
>MU726619.1:0-20752 GCA_026770625.1 Nicotiana glauca | reverse complement strand
TTTGCCCTTTCTCCAGGTGGCTGCCTGACTGCCAACTACACTTTGAGATGTTTTCCTTTCTCCAAGTGAATGCCTGACCGCTGAACTTTAATGTATTCCCTGCTCTCCAGGTGGGCCATGATTACTGAAACTTGAAATATATTCCCATGCTCTCCAGGCAGGTTCCTAACTGCTGTCTTGAAATGTATTCCCTGGTCTCCAGGCGGGCTCCTGACTACTGACTTCAATTTATTCCCACGTTCTCTAGGTGGGCTCCTGACTACTAACTTGAAATATATTTGTCGACGCCCCCTTTTTCTCGCAAAATCGGGTTTACGACATTTGGGAGGACAACTTGTCACGACCCTAAACTGGCCCGGTCGTGATGGCCTCTCGTGAAGACAAGTCCAGCCAACACCACACTCACATTAACCCCTTAAGCATTAAGAATCATTTTTAAACCCTTAATTAAACAACGATTCATAACAACTTCTGAAATAACAATGCGGAATAAAATACAAGCCCGACATCGGGGTGTCACTAGTCATGAGCATATATCCTGGTGTGAATACAACAATAAATCAAAAAAATGTGCTAAATACAGTAATAGCTAAGTCCAAAAGGGAGTGGTGCTGCTAACGTCATGCAGCCACCTGCTAGATCTGAAGACTTTGCGCCTGAAGCGATCCACACCTGCGATCGGGTTCTGATATGCCTGAATATGCACATGAGGTGCAGGGAGTAATGTGATTACTCCAACCTAGTAAGAAATAAGAGTAAATAAAGGCCGAGTAGAAGGAAACAAAGAATCCACAAGCACATCAGGCCCAATAACCACAACAGGCTTTCATATCACAATACGAGTCAACCTTCCTTTTTACGATCCAGCTTTAGTAAAAATCCTTTCGAAATACTTTCCAGCACTTTCAGTAGGGGTTCAATACCATTTAAAATAATAATAAAGATGTAACATCAAATCGGCCCCTCGGGAAAAACAGTAATCATAAACACTTCAAAACTAAAAATCCCGGTGGAAATATCCAAATGCCAAATTCGGTGATTTAATTTTTTGAACATCTCTAAACCCCACTTTAAAATAAAAGTTGTTTTAAAACACTTTTTCAACTTTCTGGCGGAGGCTCAATATAAGGTGAGTGAAAACAGTCAGAACATCAACACATTCGATAGAAACTCACTTTAAAAGGGGAGTGAAATTAATAAATCATAAACAAGCCTCTCAGGCAGACATCACTCATATGCATATCTATATTTATCGCCCCTCAGGCTAGTCCTCTGTCACTCATGACTCAACTCTTACCAGTTAGTACTCGTGCTCAGCACTCACGCTCACTAGGTATCATATAGTAATCGCTCAGGCGTGCAGCCCGTTCCATATATCGCTCAGGCGTGCAGCCCGATCCATATGTCTAGTCGACTGCGCTCACTAGGGGTGTGCAGACTCCGGAGGGGCTTCTACAGCCCAAGCGCTATACTGCTGCGGCGTGCAGCCCGATACATATAAATATACTACTGCGGTGTGCAGCCCGATCCATATAAATATACTGCTATGGCGTGCAGCCCGATCCATATAAATATACTACTGCGGCGTGCAACCCAATCCATATAATATACTATTTCGGCGTGCAGCTCGATCCATATAAATATATTGTTGCGGTGTGCAGCCAGATCTGTATAATATAATGCTGCGGCATGCAGCCCGATCCGTATAAATATACTATTACGGCGTGCAGCCCGATCCGTATAAATATACTGTTGCAGCGTGCAGCCCGATCCATATAATATACTGCTGCGGTGTGCAGCCCGATCCATATAAATATATAATCCTCACAGCCAGGACCTTGAACTCTCTCAGTCAATAGCCTTTCGATCAGACTCTCAGTCTATCTCAGTCATCAACCTCGCAATTAGACCATCGGTCTATCTCAGTTATAAACTCACGATCACTCGGGCTATTAGTAGAATAGGGAACTCAATCCAAATAGTCTTTTACATTTTTAATAAATGTGGTGATAAAACCAGATTTTTAAACAATAAGCAGCTAAAACATGACTGAGGACGTGCCATCAACACATAGTGTGAGAAAAAATAGTAAAAATGCCCTTAAGGGTCTCAACAGGTCGGTACAAGGCACCAAACATGGCATACATCCCAAACACAATAATATCAGACAGTTAACTACCAAATGCGCATTAAAGTACTCTTTCGGGATGGACTAGGTCAAAATCCCTAGCAGTGCTCTACCCCACGCTCGTCGTCCAGCGTGCAAGTCACCTCAAAGTAACACCACAGTGTGTAATCCGGGGTTTCAAACCCTCAGAACAGTATTTATAATCATTACTTACCTCGAACAACCGAATTCTCTAGCTCGCGACACCTTTACCCCTCAAATAAGCCTCCATGCTTCTCGAATCTATCCAAAACCAGAGCGAATACATCACAATATGCTAAGGGAACATGACCCTAATGAAAATAATCAATAACGGGCATAAATCTCGAAATTACCAAAACCCGAAACATGGGCCCACTTCCTGAAACTCAAAAAATTTATACATCAATACATTCCTTATTTCATCACGAGTTCATACATACCAAGAACTCTCAAATCCGAGCTCAAATGGTCCTTCAAATCCCTAAATTAAATTTCAAAATCCCAAGCCCTAGTTCTTCAATTTTTGGCTTGATTTCCATGAATTTCTAGGTGGATTTCACAATGAGAACAAGTTTTAAGTTCAAAAATCTTACCCCCAATCGATTCTCCTTGAATCCCTCTTCAATTTCCTTCAAAAAACTCTCAAAAAGACCAACAATGGAGTGAATAAGCCCCAAAATCGCGGATGAAATATTTTAAAACATTCTGCCCAGGTCCTGTAGATCCTTCATCGCGTTCGCGTCTACTGCCTCACCAATGCGAAGCACAACATTTAATTTCCCAATATTAACCCTATGTGAACGCAAGATTCACCTCGCGAACGCGATGCTTCAGTTTTCCTCTCCTACGCGAACGCGACAGAACACCCGCGAACGCGTAGCACAATTCCACTTCAAATCCACTGACTCGAATCCTTCTACACGAAAGCGTATAAGAACATGCGAACGCGATGCACTGAGATCACACCTTTTCGTGAACGCAGTGCCTACTTCGCAAATGTAGAGGAAAATTTCACACCCACCTCCACCTACTCTTCGCGAACGCGAGAACATTAGTGCGAACGCGAAGAGATAAATGCTGCAACTGCTGGGACAAACTTTCTGCAACTTTTTAACATAGAATATAACCCGATAGACCATCCGAACTCACGCGAGGCCCCCGAGACCTCAACCAAAAGAACCAACACATCCTAAAACCTCGTTCAAACTTGTTCTAATCATCAAAACACATCAAACAACACCAAAACCATTTACATATGATTCAAGCCTAAGTTCTTCTAAAACTTCTAAAACACGCATTCGATCAAAACCCCAACCAAACGACGTCCGAATGACCTGAAATTTTGCACACATATCAAAAATCACATAACGAAGCTACAAAAACTCTCGGAATTCCATTCCGACCCTTGGATCAAAATCTCACCCATCAACCGGAATTTGCTAAAATACTAACTTCGCCAATTCAAGCCTAATTCTACACCGAACCTCCAAAATCAATTCCGGTCACACTCCTAAGTCACAAATAATCTAACGAAGCTAACCAAATCATAAAAACTCTGATTCGAGATCATATATGATTAAGTCAACTCTTGGTCAAACCTTCAAATTCAAAGCTTTCAACTGAGACTGTTTCTTTCAAATTCAATCCAAATTTTGCTAAAAACCAAAACCAACGATCTATATCAGTAACAGTACATAACATAGGGCAAGTCATGCCTGAGAACTAGCGATCAAAGCGCAAAAGCTCAAAACGACCGATCGGGTCATTACATCCTCCCCCACTTAAACACACGTTCGTCCTCGAACATACCCGGAGTTGTTCTAGAAGACATTCAATAGATGAATAACCTTACCAAGCATATACCCGGGGGTGATCCCACGTCACCCTATCACGCATAGGTCCAATAACACAACATAGCTTAAATTCCACAACCCATCTAGTCCACAAACCATACAACCACATTGCAATTTTCCAAAATCATACACAAGATAAGAACTTCACATCTATACTCAGAATAAGCCCGAATAAGCTGTAAAAACCCATACCTACAACATCAGGTGCAATCATATGATATACTACTTAACCCAAACACTTGAAACGATCACTTATATTCGCAGCAGTTGCCCACATCACCCGAATACCGGTAGAAACCTCTTATCAACTAAGGTTTTATTCCAACACTTCCATATACTACCAACGATAAATGAAACATGCAATAAACTGTAACCATTTCTCAGGTCAATCATTCATGAAGTCACTTCCCTTTTTGGTTAATACCATAGCATATTTCCGAGCCAAGCCTCGGTATTACCTTCCAACAAGCTGAAATCCAATCCGTTCGTATTCATTAGTGACCCCAACGATCACCTCAAATCCAACATACCATCTGGTGATATGACACCTCAATACAGGCCTAATCCACAACTTGCATAATATGCGCACCAATAAGAAACAGTCTAAACATACTCAAATCATAAAAAAAATAATTCAAACGAAAGAGTTGTACCTCAAGCTCATCAGTACCATCACAACACAAGCTTGAGACCCCGTCTCAAATCATAGAGTTAGAACATATGAATCTACTCTGAAAGGTCATATCTCCATACAGCCTCACTATCAATGTGTGATCCAATCCAAACACTGTTACACATGAAACACCTTAAGTCATTATGCTCAAAATCGACAGCCACACACAATTTGATGTGTGGAACCAAAGCAAATCATTACACCCATGGTGACACAAATAACATACGCCACGCGACCCGATAGGACATAGCCGATACGTCGTTCACTAAGCAACGTTCAATTACTCCTTCCGCTCGAAGTCCACTAAGAGGCCCAAATTGAACCGCACCATATGTGCCTATAACCGACAGATCATAACAACTCACAACACAAAAAGGTACCCATAGATCTCCCCAGATCACTGATAAGCTCAACAACGGTCGAATCGATACCTCCCTCAACAATGCCATTCGGAGCCCAGTCTACGCCCCAACATCATATCTAAAATCTAACATACCCAACAAAGAAATATCCACTCAGGCCTCCAAATCTCGGCAGTCACTAAAAAATGCTGATACACACGCTCTAGAATAGCAACATAACCTCAATATGAGAATTTCCGATCTCTAATACCGTGTAGCACATAGGTCACCCTACCTGATCCCAAATTTCGTCGTCTGAATACATATCACACATCAGGTATCCATTCATTCGACAAAAGATATTCTAAAATTCTTCCATTTCATCGTGCAAACTCGAATATCAACAGTCGATCCAACAAGAAAGTGCTGCAATACTACCAAAATATCATCAGTTTAACCAAATTACCCTTTGATTAAGACATATACTCTCGTCAAATCACTTCCAATCAATAGTACCGTTTTCCCTGACTATCCGAGGCTACCCGTTGCCTAAGAGTTTATGAACTTTCTGGAACTGGACTGAAACCTCACACATGCAAACCTCGATCCTCCGTAACACACCGCATATATCATACCATTCAAGGATAACAGGAAAACTTTCATCTCCCTTTTGGGCCACAGACATCTACGCATTCAACTATCCCATAACTTCCATTGATCTCATCTAGAAGAAAATTTCATTACACTTCCCATGCCTTTCATATTCACAGAAGATGCACCTCCCAACCACGGTAGAAATCAACAAGAACTTTCCCAATTCCGTCTGCACAAATTCAACAACCGGACTGAATCCTTCTAACTAGATGACGCTGTCTAAAACCCATAAGCCGTTGAACATTCCCTCAAAATCCCCAGAAACATCCCATAATTATTAAAATAGAAATACCACAAATGTGAACCTCTTCCAATGAAAACATTGTTTCTAACCACACATGCAACTTTAAAATACCCTATTGTTTTCTATAGAGTTTTGAACACATCATAACCATTCTCGTAAGCCATTCACTCTTATTCAAACTACAAATTACCTGACCTAACAAACAAAACCACTCGTGCCTCATTGGCACTCCAATACCGCAAAAATGAAACCCTCATCCCAATACAACCAAGCAACTTCCTGCTCTATACGCCGAGCACCCTTTACCAATAACACTCTAGACATTCCGTGATTCTCATACTTTAAGAAGCATAATATGACCTCTATCAAAATTTTCCTTTACTCTAGCCATAGCTGATTCACTCATACGCTCCAATCTGGAACTAACATAACATTAGCCATGCAATCAATTGCTCCCAGCAGACTCCCCCACTTGGCTCGAAGCCATAGATCAAGACACACTCAATAACTCCTAACACTTTTACTCTATTAATACCACAACACCATAGTGATATTAAACTCAAATCATTTACAAGTTTATGAAAACACAGGTCATCCAGTACTGTAAATATTCCGCAAATCTCGCATTCAACCCCGCAATAGTGAAGCACACTCTCTTAAGCAATCCAAAATTTCAAATTTCAACACGTACTCCCCAATTACATATGAGATCTTCTAACATACGCATATGAATCACACCACTTCAAAGCGCTCTGCGGGAGATAACCCAACTGCTTCACCTCATGATACCTTTCCGTATACCTTCCACAATCATACACATTACACAGCCAATAAGTCTTCCTAAGCCTGAACTTATACCACAACATGAAATTTACTCCGCTCTCAGCTGGAAACATGAAAAGATTCTTTACACACCCATAACTCAGAGCTACACGTCAAATCACAATGGAATCATACACTCGACAGTTCATTTGTCATCCAGAAGACTTTCTTCGTTACTCCCAAGTTACATAGATACATCTCACAGTGCCAACATACTCATCACATGGCTATCGAACCGTCACTTCCACTAATAGGGACAATACCGAACATATAATTCCAAAACAATTACTCACACCATCAGCAACTCCGTGCTCAAGCCATAGACAAAGATCCGGCCTCAAGTCCTCCAAACTGGACCAACATACTCACAAAGATTACATCTCGCCCTCGATCAGGGAATCACAAGCCATCAAGGCACATCTGATACTGAGTGCTCATGTGTGTATACAAACGCGTGGAAGGAATTTCAAGAGTTTTTTTCAAGCTTAATCAAGGACGCACGATAAGAATTTCAAGAATTTGAAGGTTTCCTAAAGGTTCTGCAGGCTCTCAAGGAGAAATACAGGTGTCCCTGTACTGCTCCGCAAGACTCTACTAAACCTGCTCATGACTCGTGAGACCTGGTAACCTAGGCTCTGATACCAACTTGTCACGACCCTAAACCGGCCCGGTCGTGATGGTGCCTCTCATGAAGACAAGGCCAGCCGACACCACACTCACATTAACCCCTTAAGCATTAAGAATCATTTTTAAGCCTTTAATTAAACAATGTTTCATAACAACTTCTGAAAATAACCATGCGGAATAGAATACAAGCCCGACATCGGGGTGTCAGTAGTCATGAGCATCTATCCTGGTCTGAATACAACAATAAATCAAACAAATGTGCTAAATATAGTAATAGCTATGTCCAAAAGGGAGTGGTTTTGCGAACGTCATACAGCCACCTGCTAGCTCTGAAGACTACGCGCCCGAAGCAATCCACACCTACGATCGGGTTCTGATATACCTAAATCTGCACACGAGGTGCAGGGAGTAATGTGAGTACTCCAACCTAGTAAGCAATAAGAGTAAATAAAGACTGAGTAGAAGGAAACAAAAAATCCACAACCACGTCAGGCCCAATAAGTAGAACAGGCTTTCAGATGACAATACGAGTCAACCTTCCTTTTTAAAATCCAGCTTTAGTAAAAATCCTTTTGAAATACTTTCCAACAGTTTCAGTAGGGGTTCAATACCATTTAAAATAATAATAAATATTAACGTCAAATCGGCCCCTCGAGCAAAACAGTAATCATAAACACTTCAAAACTAAAAATCCCGGTGGAAATATCCAAATGCCAAATTCGGTGATTTAATTTCTTGAACATCTCAAAAGCCCACTTTAAAATAAAAGTTGTTCTAAAACACTTGTTCAAATTTCCGACGGAGGCTCAATATAAGGTGAGTGAAAACAGTTAGTAAATCAACACATTCGATAGAAACTCACTTAAAAAGGGGATTGAAATCAATAAGTCATAAACAAGCCTCTTAGGAAGACATCACTTATATGCATATCTATATTTATCTCCCCTCAGGCTAGTCCCTCTGTCACTCGTAACTCAAATCTTACCAGTCAGTACTCGTGCTCAGCACTCACGCTCACTAGGTATCATATAGTAACTGTTACGGCGTGCAGCCTGTTCCATATATCGTTGCGGCGTGTAGCCCGATCCATATGTCTAGTCGACTATGCTCACTCGGGGTGTGCAGACTCCGGAGGGGCTCCTACAGCCCAAGCGCTATACTGCTGTGGCGTGCAGCCTGATACATATAAATATACTGCTGCGGCATGCATCCCGATCCATATAAATATATTGCTGCGACGTGCAGCCCTATCCATATAAATATACTGCTGCGGCGTGGAGCCCGATCCGTATATTATACTGCTACAGCGTGCAGCCCGATCCATGTAAATATACTATTGCGGCGTGCAGCCCGATCTATCTAATATACTGCTGCGTCGTGCAGCCCGATCCATATAAATATACTGTTGTGGCATGCAGCCCGATCCGTATAATATATTGCTGCAAAGTGCAGCCCGATCCATATAAATATATAATCCTCACAGCAAGGCCCTCGACCTCTCACAGTCATTACCCTCACAATCAGACTCTCAGTCGATCGCAGTCATCAACTTCGCAAATAGACCCTCGGTCTATCTTAGTCATCAACTAACGATCACTCGTGATATTAGTAGAATATGGAACGCAATCCAAATAGTCTTTTACATTTTTAAGAAATGTGGTGATAAAACCAGATTTTAAAACAACAAGCAGGTAAACCATGAGTGAGGACGTTCCATCAACACATAGTGTGAGGAAAAATAGTAAAAATTCCCCTAAGGGTCTCAAGAGGTCGTCACAAGGCCCCAAACATGGCGTACAGCCCCAAACACAATAATATCAGACATTTAACTATTCAAATGCGTATTAAAGTACTCTTTCAGGATGGACTAGGTCACAATCTCCAGCGGTGGTCTACCCCACGCTCGTCATCCAGCGTGCAAGTCACCTCAAAGTGACACCACGGTGTGTAATGCGGGGTTTCAAACCCTTAGGACAGTATTTACAATCATTACTTACCTCGAACCGGCAAATTCTCTAGCTCGCGATGCCTTTGCCCCTCAAATCGGCCTCCACGTGCACCGAATCTATCCAAAACCAGAGCAAATACATCACAATATTCTAAGGGAACACGGCCCAAATGAAAATCATCAATAACGGGCATAAATGTCGAAATTACCAAAACCCGAGCCCCGGTCCCACTACTTTAAACTCAAAAATTTATACATAAATACATTCCTTATCTCCTCACGAGTTCATACATACCAAGAACTCTCAAATCCGAGCTCAAATGGTCCTTCAAATCCCTAAATTAAATTTCAAAATCTCAAGCCCTAGTTCTTCAATTTTTGGCTTAATTTCCATGAATTTCTAGGTGGATTTCACAATCAGAACGAGTTTTAAATTCAAAAATCTTACCTCCAATCGATTCTCCTTGAATCCCTCTTCAATTTCCTTCAAAAAGCTCTCAAAAAGACCAACAATGGAGTGAATGAGCCCCAAAATCGGGGATGAAATGTTTTAAAACATTCTACCCAGGTCTTGTAGATCCTTCATCGTGTTCGCGGATACTACCTCGCGAACGTGAAGCACAACATTTAATTTCCCAATATTAACCCTATGCGAATGCGAGATTCACCTCGCGAACGCGATGCTTCAATTTTCCTCTCATACGCGAACGCAACAGAACACCCGCGAACGCGTAGCACAATTCCACTTCAAATCCACTTACTCGAATCCTTCTATGCAAACGCGATGCACAGAGATCACACCTTTTCGCGAATGCGGTGCCTACTTCGCGAACGCGGAGTCAAATTTCACACTAACCTCTGCCTACTCTTTGCGAATGCGGGAACACTAGTGCTAACGCGAAGAGATAAATGTTGCAACTGCTGGGACAAATTTTCTGCAACTTTTTAACATAGAATATAACCCGATAGACCATCCGAAACTCACCTGAGGCCCCCGGGACCACAACCAAAAGCACTAAAACATGCTAAAACCTCGTTCAAACTTGTTCCAGTCATCAAAACACATCAAACAATATTGAAACCATCAATTTACATAGGATCCAAGCCAAAATTCTTCTAAAACTTCCGAAACACGCATTCGATCAAAAACCCAACCAAACGAGGTCCGAATGACCTAAAATTTTGTACACACATCACACAAATCACATAACGAAGCTACAGGAACTCTCAGAATCCCATTCCGACCCTCGTATCAAAATCTCACGCATCAATCGAAATTCGCAAAAATACTAACTTCGCCAATTCAAGCATAATTCTACACCGGAGCTCCAAAATCAATTTCGATAACACTCCTAAGTGAAAAATCATCTAACAAATCTAACCAAATCATTAAAACTCCAATCTGAAATCATATACGAATAAGTTAACTCTTGGTCAAACCTTCAAATTCAAAGCTTTCAACTGAGACTGTTTCTTTCAAATTCATTCTAAATTTTCCTAAAAACCAAAACCAACGATCTATATCGGTCACAATACATAACACGGGGCAAGTCATAACCGAGAACTGGCGATCAAAGCGCAAAAGCTCAAAACGATCGGTCGAGTCGTTACACAACTTTATTCCCATTTGGGATTTGGGTTTTTGGAATTGAAGAGTCGCCACCTAATGAATAAGTGCATTAGGACACTAAGGGATTTGAGTTGGAAACCCAGATTTTAGGTAAGGGCTAGAAATTATCTCGAGGGGAGGGTGTTAGGCACCCCTCAAGATCCACTAGTATGGTTTCCCGCCATGTTATATTGTGACTTCATATAATCAAATAAAGAATCAAAGATTCAAATATACAATATTTCAAATAAGCTAAAAATAACTTTGAAGATATGTAGGGAAGGCAGATATTTCTGAAAAGATTTGAATAGTTTTTACAAGAGGAGATGAAAACAAACAAAGGGAAAGGGGTCCTAGGTTTATGATTAATATGAATCATTGATGCAATACTCAGTAATTGCTCCTTATAAAAGGGCCTACATGAGATATTAGAGCATTGGTCATCATCTCCATATTCTACCCTTCCCACCCCGTAAAGGTTACTAAACGCGTGTGTTGGTGACGAATACTTACCGCATGCTATTACCCGTCCCGTCCTATAAGTCCTGGAGGGTATTTAGGACCAATATTCCTATATGGTAGGAATTGGGATGAACCCTTAAGTTTAAAGGCGAAAATGCTAAGCAACATACATAAAAAATAGGACTGCACATAAGGGAACATACAAGATCAAATGAAGGCTCACAGATCCCTCCTCAAATGAACGCATAATTAGCACGTCTTAAACACATTCAAGGTTTCAAAGATAGGAGTTTTTACAAAAGGAATAGGTAACAATAGTTAAAGCATGGTTACAAAAATGAAGTAGCAACAATAATTCAATGAGGTACAAGACAAGTAAAATAGCACGATTCTGGGCAGAGGTTGGTAACCCAGTGATTTGAGAACCTAAAAATCAGAAACTCAATAAGAGTAAATAGGTGCACCATTTCGAAAATTGTTTCCAGATGGAGCAGAGTTTTTAAGAAAATAGAGTGAACTTCAGAGAATCAAGCAAGAATGGGAATAGCAGAGTTAAAATTAAAAGAAGTTGGTTGGTCTTAAACTAGTAAAACACAATTAATCAATTATTATTGGGCCTAAAGTTGCATCGTATACATTGTCTGATTATTTTAAGGAATGAACACGCGTATTTTGATTCTGAATTTTAAAGGTATGCATGATAAGGTATTTGCAGAAACGTTTCAAACCACTTAGCCATATTTTAGCAAAGTTATTAGACTAACATGTTAATTACCACTGTAATTCGAACGAATAATAAGTCCTAAGGACAGGATATCTAATGCACATAGGAGTACCTAAAACATGATTTCTAACATGCCAATGCAATAATAATAGTTGATTTGGTTTGTTATTAATTGATTAAAATTACGAAGTGAGTACAATAACGTACTGAGAGTGCATGACCTAAAACATGATTTCTAACACATGAAAATGCATGCCCTAAGAAGGTTATCTATTGCACAAATAGGTAAATAAAAACCTATCAACAAGTTTTCTACCCATTACTTAAAATAAACATACATTCCCCTCCCCCCCCCCATATTCACTATTAAGCCCAATCATTCATTTACAAATTATTACAAACCAATAGTATCAGAATTACAGTACAAAAAATAAGAAGTTATTCATTAGGGAGCCTTCAATCAGGCCCAGTCTTCCAACCTCACTCCCTTCGAGTTTCATATCCTTTGCCATGGTCTAGGTGCGGCAAAGCTCCCTAGGGCCCCATTGGGTCCCTGGCCAATACCAGCACCTAAACACTAAAAGAATGCAGTATAGGTGCAGTGTAGATTACTAGCCTTGTGCGTCAAAGTTCAATGAGTACTCTGAGGTACCCAAAGTAATGCTCACACGAAGGGGGTAGAACCTATTCTCTAAGAGTAGTGTGAAGTGCAGGAAGAGGTAATTTAAAAGAGTTTTGGCATAAATGGTGTTGAAAGGAATTTCACTTAAAACAATTCGTAAAACAAAAAGAGTCTGTTTAGTAAAACAACTTTTCTGAAAAGAGAATAGAGTAATAAGTAACAACCTAGACACAGTACCTCCAAAAATAGGTTCATACACAGCCAAAGACCATAGAACCAAGGTAGGTCCAACAAACACAAACAGGGATAATGGGGTTAGGTACACATAGGACAAAACATATAACCTCGCAAAGGTCTAGGACTAGCTCAAGCATGTTCAAAAATAGCCATCAATGGCATAGTCAGAGAAAAATAGATGGGAAGAACAATCACACAGAGGGGTGATAGGGATTTGGGATAATTATGCAAGTCATGCGCACATAAAGGGGGTGTACTGATCCAAAGGGTAGAGAAGACATAATAACATGCTAGTGATGCATTTTAATTACAAAATTTGAAAGAGAACCACAAATAGAAGAAAACTATAAATAATAAGAATTGAAACAAATAGAGAATCATATTGTTGTTGGAGCTTTGAATTGAAACTAGGACATACCAGTAAGAGGGCAAAACCAGGATGCAAAGACAAAGTCATAACACAGTATTAGCCTTGGCTTACAGCCGTCTAATAATAGGCAAGAGCAGGGAACAATAATAGAGCAAAAGAGCAAGAGAGAGAGAACACAAGAAAATGTAGAATTGAGAGTATTCAGTGATGTGTCTGCGTGTGTCTTGTTAATGAGAGACTAAGAGTACTTATAGTTTTGAAAACGAGTAGGAAAATAAGGTAAGAAGTAAAGTGTAGTCTAATTATAGAAGTAAATACAATTAGAATCCCAATCAATGTAAGTACTCCCCTTTAATTGGGGAGTCCTAGTTCAAACGGCTACCATTGTGACAAATAAGGAAAGAAAACTAATTGAAAGACTAATTTCAATCATACAAAGAGTAGTAAAGAATAAGGCATGTGATTAGGACAAGGTGCAGAACACAAATTAAGGGAAGTAAGAATCAATTGGCCACATGCTTGCATATATAAAATAAGGCGGAGTATCATTCTGAAAATCAGTAAGAGATCCCCTGGAATCGCAGGGAATCAATTATCAGTTAAGGCATATGTCAACAATAAAGAAATACACAAAATCAGTAAAGAGTGTTAAGGAAAGTATCCTAGTTTAAAGGAAAATACACAAAATCAGTAAGGTGTTCTAAGGCAAACATCATAGTTAAAGGAAAATACACAAAATCAGTGAAGTAACAAGTAACAAATCGTAGGACTCATCAAGAATTTAAATAGCAGTCATGTGATTAATAGGGAGAAGTATTCATAGGACAGCAGGAATTAAAAGTCAAAACAATGAATCAACGTAGGAGTTGCAGAGAACACACAGATCCATAGTCGAGTAGCAAAGAAATAAACCAGAGTACCTAGGGTTTCATCAATACTTGTCAGAATGACATAAAATAAGGAGATAATAGCTTAAACACAGTAAAGACGTTAAAAATTAGGAAACCTTTCTGAAAACAAGGTTAAGAAACCGTAGTTTCAAATAGGAGACAAAGATACTTAAAACTTGATTATTTGTGAAGATCGAGTAAAGAAAGGTTTAAAATATGAAGGAATGAGTCACAAATTGTTAAAATATAGAGATTTAAGAGGTCTGCGTAGAAATTAGGGTTTCATAAGAAACCAATGAGAAGTAAGGAAACCTGGCTGTGAAACTCAGGAACCGTGGTGATTAGGACACCATCGAGTCAAAACCTACTGGAGAAAAGACACAAATAAACCAGGTGAAGATTCAGTGACCATCTCGTATGGTAGAGGCTTCTGGGATCTCAAGGATAGAGAGAATCAACGAGCTAGGGTTTCATGGCGGCTGGTGGTCGAAAGAGGTGAGTCTGGAGGTGGTCGGAGAGATGGTGGAGGCCATCGGAGAAGAAGAACCATAAGGTTCTATAGAGAAGGGGGAGAGGAAGAGACAAAGTATAGAGAGAGAGAGGCTATCTCGAAGACTGAGGGGTCGATGGGGGTAATTAGGTTTTAATTTAGGAAAATAAATCTGGGTCGTTGATCTTATTTGATCACAGTTCATATTAAATTGGGGTTGGGCCGGGTTATATTAGGGATTGGGCTGGGGTGAGTTTAATTGGGTATTGGTCAATTAAATCTAATAAGGGTGTGGCGAAATTGGCTTAAATTGAAATAATAAAGGGTTGTTTGTTAAATAACCAATTTTCCTTATTTTATTATTTTATAAAATAGTTAAAAAAGATTTTTAAAACAAATTAAAAGTACTAGACTAATTAATAACATATAAATATTAATTTAAAAATACAAAAAATGATTTTATAATTGTAAAATGTTGTTAATCGCAAAATAGGCTATAATTGCAATTATATGCAATTTAGCTTTAAAAATACCAAACAAATTTGTAAAAATATGCAAAAATTACCTTAATTATATCTTGGTGTAAATATGAGAATAAAAAAATAAATTATTCACCAAAATGCTAGTCTAGGAATAATAATTATTGAATTTTTTACTATTAAAATAGATAACAAATTGATTTTAAAATCTTTAAAAATAAGGGAAAAATACCAAAACTCTTGGGCATGCTTATATATGCATGTACATGCTATTTTGAGTATATAAAAATATGTAAGGAAAAATTGGGTATTAACAGAAGTCCCTCTTTACCCGAGAAGGATGAAAGAGTTGTCGGGTAAAGATATGATGGCCAATTTTGACCAAAAGAAATGATTTGATAGATTTTGACCGAGCTGTAGCTCCTGAGCTGCCTAGATATCCCTGGTCTTATAGGAATCAGGTCATATGTAGTTCGGGAATCCGTCGGCGGATCATGCTGATGGAGATTTTGAAAGACGGACGCAATATTCAGGTTGGGAAGGATGGTCAGGGACTAATAGGTTGTTGGAACCGGAGCGGGATCACTCCTGATGTGATGGTCGTTGCTAGTCGGTGTACCTGCAAATAAGCAATACGAACATATATTGTGCATTAATTTAAACGTGATGCAGGTTCCCATTGGACCATGAATGCTGTCTTCGGAGGGGTAGGATGACGTCCTCAGACCATGACGTCTTGGGCCATGAAGCGTATAATAGAGGATTCACAGGCTATGAAATGATGTTCTCGGGCTATGATAATGATGCCTCCGAACTATGATATGCAAAAGATAAAATTAGGGTCCTCGGGCCATGGAATGGTGTTCTCGGGCTATGAAAATGGTACCTCCAAATAATGACGCCTTTGGACAATTTGGCGATCTTTCAGCCCATGAAATGCAGGATTTGGTGATGTTTCAGCTGATGTAAATTATATATATAAATGGCGATCTTTCAGTCATTGCGAGATTTAAATGGAGTTGGCGATATTTCAGCCGATGTAAAGTATAAATATAAATGGCGATTTTTCAGCCGATTGCAAGTCTCAAATAAAAGGTGGCAGTATTTCAGCCGATGTAAATATTTAAATAAAGTTGGCGATATTTCAGCCATGCAGTATTTAAATAAAGTTGGCGATCTTTCAGCCGATGTAAAGATTTAAATGAAGTTGGCGAAATTTCAGCCATGCAGGATTTAAATAAAGTTGGCGATCTTTCAGCCATGCGGGTGGAGACAATGCTTAGTCTCGGAAGGCAGAAAGGTAGCCTTATGCAATGCGAGAAATGTAGGTGGAGACAATACTTAGTCTCGAAAGGCATAAAGGTAGGCTTATGCAATGCAGGAAGAATGCAAATGGAGACAGAGCTTAGTCTCGGAAGGCAGAAAGGTAGCCTTATGCAATGCGAGAAAATGCAGGTGGAGACAAAGCTTAGTCTCGGAAGACAGAAAGGTAGCCTTATGCAATGCAAGAAAAATGCAGGTGGAGACAATGCTTAGTCTCAGAAGGAAGAAAGGTAGCCTTATGCAATGTAACAAATAAAGGTGAAGAATAACAAAATTTTTTAGCTGATAGATGATAACTGATAGTTGATTGCGTCATTGTGGCTGCTGGGGATGTCATGTGCCGATAGCACTTGTAAGTAAGTGATGATTCTGAGAGTTTTACTTCGGCAAAAGTGTAAGTATGGAATCGTATCTAATGATTTTATTTCTTGGGGTGCCTGCATTCAAATAAAAGTCATGAGTTTTGTAATGGGGGAAGGTTAGTTCGTCTTCCCATAGACTTTGCTTGTCCTACTCGGCTCTTGCTTTCATTGTGGGGTGCGTCGCTAAGGAAAGCAATTTTGATAGTAGTCATGTATGGTTTAGTAAAAAAAATATGATGCATCTACATAATTTAAAATGATTTCCTTTTAGATGAACTGACGACTGCGACGCGGTTCAAGACATTGCGACCTCTTTTGCTCCGAAATTTTGAGGATCGTCCTCAATATTCTGCCCTAGTTTACTGGGTTGGTGCCTCTGACGGCTACATGCGACGAATGGCTGAAAGTCAACTTCGGAATTTTGAGGGTCCTCCTCAAAATTCTGCCCCAGTTTCCAATATCGGGGGGAAATGAAAATTTTATGGAATTGTGATCGAACCCATAGGGTTTCCTATGTATCCCCTCTTAAACGGGAATCAAGTCAGGAGTAGTTCAAATTACATCATAAGGAAATAATAATGATTACACATAATAACGCTTGACTGCATCTAAATTAATAGGCTTTGGCCAGACTTCTCCATCCATTTCTGCAAGTATGAGGGCTCCTCCTGTTAGTACCCGTTGATCTATGTATGGGCCCTGCCAGTTAGGAGAGAAATTCCCCTTGGCTTCATCCTGATGCGGAAAAGTTCTCTTTAGTACGAGCCGTCCTAGCGTAAACTGTCTCGGCTTGACTCTTTTGTTGAAGGCTCTAGACTTCCTACTCTGATACAATTCACCATGAC
Source organism: Nicotiana glauca (assembly GCA_026770625.1). Taxonomy (NCBI): domain Eukaryota; kingdom Viridiplantae; phylum Streptophyta; class Magnoliopsida; order Solanales; family Solanaceae; genus Nicotiana; species Nicotiana glauca. Next base: position 3,028 of record MU726619.1, on the reverse strand, counting down.
AAACTGCGTTCATTCTTTTTCCGTCTATAAGGGCTAACTGCTCGTAGCGACTCTTTACCTATTCTGCATCTTCAAGTTCTGCTTCCTATATAATCCTCAGGGAGGGAATCTCTACCTCGGATGGGATGACTGCCTCGGTACCATAAACCAACATATAGGGAGTCGCCCCGGTTGAGGTGCAGACTGTTGTACGGTGTCGACGTCCCCTTTTTCACCCCAAGGCGGAATCGGGTTTACGACATTATGGAAAAAATAACTCTTATTCCTTTTTGAGGAACCGTGTTATAGAATTTGAAGAGTCGCCACCTAATGATTATAGTGCATTAGGACACTTTTCTAGGGAAAATAAAGGATTCGAAGGAAAACCAGAGTTCGGGTAAGGGCTTGAGATTATCTCAAGGGGAAGGTGTTAGGCACCCCTCAAGATCCACTAGTGTGGTTCCTGGCCATGCTCAATTGTGACTTTAAGAAGAGTAAGAGTAAACAAACAAGGTTTGCATATAGGGAATACAAATAAGTTGAAAGTTTTGAAAGGAAAGAGAGAAAATATGTAAATGCTTTTTTGGAAAAAAACATCATACCGTATGAATAAAGGGAGAAGGTCCTAGGTTTAAATATAATATGGATCACGTTGGTGCAATATCCAGCAAGTCATTTCCGCACGAGATATTAGCGCACCATTATCATCATCTCCATATTCTACCCTTCTCAGCCATTAAGGTATTTAAGCGCGATTGGTTTCGTTTACGTATTGCATGCTAGTACCCGTCCCAACCTATCAGTCCCGGGGTATTTGGACTTCTAATCCTAAAAGGGGAGAACGGGGATGAGGGCATATATGGAGTTTAAAGGTAAAAATGCTAAGGCGTCAGTCAAAATAAATAGCACATAAGGGGAGTAAACAGACATACAAAGGCTTCACATAAAAACCGCTTAAGCCATACAACAACTAGTTTAGCATGACTTGCAATTACTGATTTGGTCTTTAAAATTAAAACTGATAATGGACAGATTAGTTTAACACATAGCGTTGGATACTAAGTCTACTTTGAGCCCCTCGGGTCCGGTTTGTTAGAAATCAAAATACCTTGAGCGAATGATTTAGAAGATACTGGTTTTAGAAAAAGTAGTCAGACGCAGAAAAGCTTTAAAGGAAAGTATAGATTACAGTAAGTTTATCAACAGATTTTGAAAGCATCCGAGTGTTTGAGTGAAAATGCAGACGAGTTATGCAAGAATTTTGAAGGAAGGAGTATTTTGAGAAAGAAAAGTTCGTTGCAGGACTGTTTTGAAGGCAGTTTCAGAGACTGATTAAAATGCTTAAGCAGAACTATTTAAGAAAAAAAAAAGAAACTGTTCATGGAAAAGAATGCAGATTTGCAGAGTTTGAAAGCACACGTGGTTTTCAAGAAAAAGAGTTTTTGTTGAAAACATTGCTTAAAAAACGTTAAGAACCAATTGACAAGACTGTTGTTATTTAAACGGATCAGACGAGATGCAATTAATCCTATAGGCATGACATCTACGTTTCAATTTTTTTTTGGGGGGGGGGGGTTCTTAAAGCATTGATAAAAGATGAACGTAATTATCCTGCAGTTTGCCTAACGCATATGCAGTTTCTATGACATGATCTCTATTATGCTTGCAATACAAAATCCTATAGGAATGATTTCTAAGTGATTTGCAATATTGAAATCCTATAGGCATGATTTCTAAATGATTTGCAATATCAAAATCCTATAGGTATGATTTCTAAGTGATTTGCAATATTGAAATCCTATAGGCATGGTTTCTAAGTGGTGTGCAATATTAAAATCCTATAGGCATGATTTCTACCATTGACTTATGTAATAAAATTTAAACCCCTCCCACATCCTTTCACTAAAATTCCCCGAGTTTCATTACAAAGTTATTACAAAACTGGAGAGAAAATACTAAATAAAGTACATCAAAACTAGAACAGACCCGAGGAAGCCCAAAGCAACCTTAATGTCCAACGCATGTATTTTACAAAATCCGGGCTCCACATTCCAAGGCCTTCTCTTAGAATGTTTTAAAGTTCCAAGGGCTTTCAGGAAGCCCAGGCAATGCTTACACCCTAGAGATTGAATTGAGTAGTGCAATGTGCGAAATTACTCGCCTTTAGGCATCCAAGTTCAGAGGGAGCTCCAGGGTCCCTAAGCATGGCTTACCACAGGGGGTAGGATGTAAAGAACTAAGAATAAGTGTAAAGTGAGGGGATTAGGGGAAGACCAAAGCAAAGGATGGTCATACTCAGTCATGAGTGGGACGAGCACACCCCGACCCTTTACATGGCTTGAACAAATAAGAGCAGACTTGAGAAAGACAGACTTAGGCCTGAATGGTGATTAGGACACCACCAGACTTGGGTCAAGCTCAATACATAACAGGGGTTAAGGGAATGGGACTAATTAGAATATGGGTTTAGGGCAACCTAGTTCTAAACTAGGGATGGCAATAGAGTGCCAACCTAGTCTAAAACAATACTCACATACAAAGGGGTTAGGGAAAGGGATTCATAAGGAAGCATTTGTATCAACAAACAGGATTAAGCCACGGGGATTTGGGGAAAGGGATGTACAGGAAAGTACTAATACAAGCATAACAGAATCAAAGACATAGGAACATGGGGTAGGGATGTAACATGCTGAAATTTAACTGAATAATGTAAGAAAGTCGAACATAAACAGGCATATGAAAAGGGTAAATAAAAATGTAGTTTGGAGATGGTATTTAAATCATGGACATACCAGTTGCAAACTCAAACAGTAAAGCAAGTAGGGAAGATAGAATCCTATAGCTTAGCATTGGCTTTCAGCCGGCTAAACTCAAACAGCAGAACAAGTAGCAGAGCAGAGCAAAGAAGAGAAGAAAGAGTTTAATGAGTGTGAACTTGTAATTGTTCGTGTGTATGTGAAGTAAAAGGGGTGGAGTTTTTATAGTTTTGAAAACATGTGGTAAGTAAGGCAAAAATATAATTCAATACCAATCAGAATCAATCAGGGGA